>JAQQSZ010006330.1:0-13622 GCA_028646595.1 Phalanger gymnotis
AGCTTGAAAGTCCTCTATTTTATTAAAAGTCCATATTTTGCCTTGGAGCATGATACTCAATTTTGCTGGGTAGGTAATTCTTGGTTTTAGTCCTAGCTCCATTGACCTCTGGAATATCGAATTCCAAGCCCTTCGATCTCTTATCATGTTCATCTTTTTATGCTTCTCTTGAGTCTTGTATTTCAAAGTCAAATTATCTGTCCAACTCTGGTCTTTTCATCAGGAGTGCTTAAAAGTTCTTTATTTCATTAAATATCAATTTTTCGCCCTGAAAGATTGTACTTAGTTTTGCTCAATTCTTGGTTGTAGTCCTAGCTCCTTTGCCTTCTGGAATAACATATTCCAAACTCTCTGATCCTTTAAAGTAGAAGCTGCTAAATCTTGTGTGATCCTGTGGCTCCATAGTACTTGAATTGTTTCTTTCTGGCTGTTTGCAGTATTTTCCCCTTGACCTGGGAATCCTAGAATTTGGCTATAATATTCCTGGGAGTTTTCATTTGGGGATCTCTTTCAGGGGTGATCAGTGGATTATTTCAGTTTCTGTTTTACCTTCTGGTTCTAGGATATTAAGGCAGTTTTCTCTGAAAGATGATGTCTAGGTCCTTTTTTATCATGGCTTTTAGGTAGTCTAATAATTCTTAAAGTATCTCTTCTCAGTCTTTTTTCCAGATCAGTTGTTTTTCCCATGAAATATTTCACATTTTCTTCTATTTTTTTCATTCTTTTGATTTTGTTGACCGTTTGACTCTTAGTCCCTTAATTAAACCACTCAACACTTAGTTCCTTAGTTCTCTCATCTGTACAATGGGGATAATAATAGCACCTTCCTCACAAGGTCAATGAGATGAAATGCAATAACATAAATATAAAGCACTTTGTAAAACTTAAAGCATTATATACATGTCAGCTCTCATGATCATCATCATCATCATTATTAATTTCACTCCCATCATCATCTTCATCATCATCGTTATCGCTATCAGTTTCATTCCCTTTTTCATAGTACCCATCAGGGAGTCAGCTGCAAAATGAAATCAGTTCTGTGGGGCCAAGTATACAAAGCTACCCACTTTAGCTATCTAAAAAGAGACAAAAGGCTTTCTAGGGCAAAGGCTCTGTAAGATTTCCAAGTTGATTTTACTCTGCAACTGACAAAAACTCTACCTTTCCCCCATTAGACCACACCCTCATTAACATTATCCTAATGATTCATTAGTTTGCTCTAAACTTCTGCAGCCTCTTAAGTTCTTTGGTAGTAAAAGCCCTTTTATTCCATCACTCCTCAGAATGTAGCATCCCAAGAGGTACCAGTAGGGTACCTAAGAGGCTCTCTTCCCATTGGCTCTGCTTCCAAACCTCATCTTCACTTGCTCCTATTATCTTCCCTTGTAGTCCCAATCCTAATAGAGTTTAATTCATTCTTCAAGGAAACCTCTGGGTCAGACATCCTGCTTCCCAGCTATAGTCGGTATATATTATTATATGTATTATCAGTACCTATTACTATGAACTTTGCACTATTACTAGGTTAAAGGCAAAGGTTTTAAAAATCAAAGCATTTACACCTAGGCCATTATCAAGCAAGTGAGGACAATTTTTTTTTTCCTTTTTCCTTACAATGGCAATCCACTATTAAGTCCATTAATAAGATTTAAGGAGCATTTAGTTTTGCCATTTTCTTAGTCTCCTTAAAAAGTATCCATCAAGCTAACCCTACAGGGTGAATGAGACCTTGCATCCCATCCCAGGAAGAGGGTTCCCCTCATATCCCTAACAAGGCTTCAGTCCCAGGATTCTTCTAGGATCCTATATCTCACTGTCCAATGGACCATGGCTCCCTTTCTTCCTCACACCTTCCCCCCACATCAACAATGAACTGAACCACAAAATCTTGGTAAACAAAACACCAAATATCCAGGGCTGGGCAGTGAAGTGCTTCAGGCTTGAAATTAGAATATAAGGAGGGACTCTTGCTCTTAATTAAATTCAGATAAAACACTATTCCCTGTCCCCACATTCCCTTTGCATTTACAGAATCAGAAAGGTGTCTCTTGCTGGACAACTAGAATTTCCCTAAATCTTTCAGGGCGCCAGTTGCCCACATATTCTTCTCTTAACTCTAGTCCATTCTAGACATTGCTATCAAAGTAATTTTCTGACCATGTGATTCCAATAATCAACCAATTCCAGTGGCTTGTTGCCTCTAGGATAAAATATGCACTATTCTATCTAGCTTTTAGAGCTCTAGGGCACAATGAATAGATTGCTGGTCCTAGAGTCAAGAGGACCTGAATTCAAATGTGGCCTCAGACACTTACTAGCTATGTGACCCTGGGCAAGTCACTTAACCTTATTTGCCTCAGTATCCTCATCTGTAAAATGAGCTGGAAAAAAAAATGGCAAACCATTCCAGTACCTTTGCCAAGAAAACCCCAAATGGGGTCACAGAGTAAGACACCACTGAAACAACTGAACAAAAACAAAACAACCTGTCTTTCCAGCTGCAACAGGCATATTTTCTGATATAGTCAAAATGAATGTTATCTAGGTTCCTTACTCACAGAAACTTCATCTCCATGGAGCCTCCCTGCCTTTGCCACTGACCTTCATGCTTAGAATACGTATTGTTCCCTTCTTACCCCTACCTCACCGAGTCCTTCTCTTTCTTTAAGATAAAGCACTATATTTTGCATGAAGCCTTTCCTAATCCCTGTGATTACTAGTGTCTTCCCTCCCAAACTACCTTGTTTTTAACTACTTTTTATATGTTTATTAAATTTATATTTTGGCTGTAAATTTTTATATGTACTTATTGCCTCCCCTCATTAGAATGTAATTGTTCATTGCAATCCTTTGTGCTTTGTGCTTTGGCTTTGTGTTTTGGCTCAATGCCTGCCACACAGTAAGTTCTTCATACTTTTTGGTTGATTTAAACTAGACCTTTTATTCTTCAAGAGGCAAAGAAGCCAAACCAATAATTCAAGTCCTACTCCCCCAGTCAGCCAAAACCGAAGGACAATCTCCTTTCCCCCTTAAAGGGAAGCCAGTCATGTCTATATGCCTACCACATATGGCTGACAGGAGAGTTCTTAACCAAGGGAGAGGCGGAGAAGGTCATAAAAGGCAAAACACCTAATTTTGGTTATATAAAATAAAAAGGCTTTTGTTCCAGTAAAATTAATGAATGTAGAGTGAAAAGAGAAATTGTAGGATGAAAAAAAAACATTTATATTAGTCATTGTTGTTAAATGTGATGTTCCATGATATATAGGGAAGTGACATAAATGCATGACATCAAGAGCCATTCTTAACAAATAGATTTCAAAAAAATGATAAACTATTCATGACCATTTGAAAACATGTTACAGATCACTCATGGTCAAAGAAATGATTGGTTAATTTTGCCTCGTAATACGCAATTTGGCAAAGGTGAGCAAAATTGGTCAATGTTAAAGGGGCTGTGGGAAGACAAGTACACTAAAATGCTGTTGGTGGAACTGTGAATTGGTTTATAACCATTCATAAATTTGGATTTATGCAAAAATAAGTGGCTAACCTGTCCATCCCTCTCAACCAGTGATCACACTACTGGTCATATACCAAGTAGCAACCTGGAGCCAGCTTGACTAGCTCAAGAAAGCCAAATACTGAATTTTCATTGTGAGCATTTATACCTCAGAAGTCAGCAAACACCAAAAATCAGGGACAAAAATAGTTTTGTCAATTTTTAGACTGAAGAAAGTGAATAGAGAAAATGTTAATAATGCATGGGAAACATGGGAAAATTTGTGTAAGCTGATGCAGAATGAAATAAGTAAAACAAAAAAAAAGTATGATGACTAAAACTTTGTCGATAAAAAAGATCAGTTAAAGGATGCCGAACTCTTGAGTAATTTGAAAAACCGGTAATCTCAAAGAACAGATAATGAGACATGCCTCTCTACTCACAGCAGAAAGACAGGAAACTACTTAGATAGAATGTCAGATAAAGTTACTAAATAAAGAGTTTTTCTTTGTTTTTCTTTGTTATAAAGGACAATTCAATTAAGTGTTTACAATAAAGGAATCTTTTTCCAGAGACAATTGTGGCATAAAGACAATCAATAAATGGTTTTGTTTTTTGTTTTTTTAAATCAGGAGTTTCAGAGGGTACAGTGTAAAGAGAGTACAAAGGAGTCTAGGAACTGAAGAAAAGCAATACTAAGCTGAAAGGAGACAAGCATTTGGAAAGGGAGAAAAGAGTTTTGTTTTGTTTTGTTTTGTTTTTTACCTAAGCAGAAGTAAACTCAAAACATAAAGCAGATTTACAATTAGAATTGTCCAAAGGCTGAATCAAATATCACCTAATCTAGCAAGTTGCCTTTCCTTGGAGTACTTCAGGCATAAAATGGATGAACACTTCTTGGAAATGTCAATAGAGGGGATTCTTAGTCAGATATGGATTGAACCGCATGCCTCAGAGGTCCCTTTCAAGTCTGCAATTCTAAGGGAAAACAAGAAACCAATAACAGAAAAATCTAGAATGATAAAGTGCCAAATCCATAAACAATTATATATTTCTTAATCATGATTTGAGTGAAATCTAGAACTTGTGTGAAGCTTTTTTAATACATTTGATATGTGAGAAAGTCTAATGAACCTGATAATAGTCTAAACATCTAGATTCTCCAACTTCTACCTGTGCCTTCTTACAAGTCAAAATAACTTGTCTGTGTTAACTAAAGTCCCTGCAAAAAAATGCCTTTCCTAAATTAAAATGTAATATAATAATTATTGCTCTTATAAAGGTTTGATGAGAGAACTCTCATTGAATAGCATTTCTGTAGCTTTTATATAACCTAGGCTGAAAATATTGTCCACAGTAGGCATACACATAGCATGGTCCAGTTATGCCTGCACACTCAGCTTACACTCTCTGCAAATCTGTCTTATCCATGTTGGTTTGGTTTTTTTACATTTTTCATATTTTATTTTTTAATTTAATTTATTTGTTACATTTTAAGTTCTGAACTGTCTGTCTCCCTCCCTCCCCCACACTAGAGAAGGCCACCATTTGACACAGATAGGGATTATATATAGATATAGATGTAAAAAACCATACTATGCATACTTCTATTTATCAGTTCTTTCTCTGAAGGTAGATAGCATCTTCCTTCATAGGTTCTTTGTAATTGACTTGTGTATTTATAATACGCAGAATAACTTAGTTATTCTTTGGACAGTACTGCTATTACTGCATGCAATTCTCTTGGTTTTGCTTCTTTCACTCTTCATTATTTAATGCAAATCTTTCTGTGTTTTTCTAACATCAACCAGCTCATCACTTCTCACAGCACAGTAGTATTCCATCACAATTATACACCACAACTTGTTCAGCCATTCCCCAGTTGACAGAGATCCCCTCAGTTTCCAGTTCTTTGCTACCACAAAGAGAGCTGCTATAAACATTTTAGAACGTGGAGGTTCTTTTCCTTTTTCCATGGTCACTTTGGGAAACAGACTTAATAGTGGTATTGCTAGATCAAAGGGTGTGCACAGTTTAATAACTCTTTGGGCATAATTCCAGCTTACTCTCCAAAATTGTTGGATCAGTTCATAGTCCCAGCAACATTGTATTGGTGTCCCAGTTTTTCCACATCCCCTCCAACATATGCCATTTTTACCCTTCTGTCATTTTAGCCAATCTCATAAGTATGAGGTGATATCTGAGTTGTTTTAATTTGCATTTCTCGAATTCAATAATGATTTAAAGCTTTCTTATATGACTACATATGTATCTTTGATTTCTTCATTGAAAAACTGCCTTTTATAACCTCTGAACATTTATCAATTGGAGAATGACTCATATTCTTATAAATTTGACATAGTTCTCCATATATTTAAGATATAAGACCTTTATCCAAGAAACTGTCTATAAAAATCTTTTTTCTCCATTTTCTGCTTTCTTTCTAATCTTGGCTACATTAGTTTTATTTGTGGAAAACCATTTTAATATCATCAAAGCTATCAATTTTCTCTCACAATGTGCTCTGTCTCTTGTTTATTCATAAATTCTTTTATTCATAAGTCTGATAGCTAATATGTTATATTCTTCTACTTTACTTATATCTCCCTTTATATCTAGATCTAGATTTCACCTTATCTTGGTAAATAATGTAAAACTGTTCTGTACCCAGTTTCTGCCTGATTGCTTTCCACTTTTCCCAACAATTTTTACCAAATAGTGAATTATTATCCCAGAAGCTTAAATCTTTACCTTTGTCAAACACAAGGTTAAAGTAATTATTTACTACTGTACTACTGATCCACCTTTCTATTTCTTAGCCAGTAGTTTTGATAATTACTGCCTTCTAATATTGTTTAAGATCTGGTACTGCTAAAACTCCTTCCTTTTTTTCATTAATTCCTTTGATCTTCTTGACCTTTTGTTCTTCCAAATAAATTTTGTTATTTTTTTCTAGCTCAGTAAAATAATTTTTGGTAGTTTAATTGGGATGCCATTAAATAAGTAGATAAATTGGTGTAGAATTGTCATTTTTATTATATTCTATATGCTTTTAAATGTCTGTCCAAGGACCCATGCTATAAATTGCTGCCCAAGTTTAATTCCTAGAAAAATAATGTTTCTGCTATATGCTTTCTCTTATTAAAGAGGAAAAATTAAGTCACAGATATCTTTCCCTTAGCAATCAAAAAACCTAGAACTAAATTTATTGTGCATATATTGCCAGTCTACTCAATTTTGAAACCTGAATACACCTATTCCTTCTTTCTCTAGATGGCCTCCTGTTTTGTCTTTAAATATCTTAACTTGCATTGTTTTAAGGTCATATCAAGTTCTTTTGGAAATAGGTAGGGTGAAAATCTTGCACAAATATACTGTATAATGCCTTTTTATTATTCATTTGTGACTAGTGATATTTCAAGAAGGAACTTTCATTAGAGATATTTCATTGAATTGTACATACTAAAGAATGAAAAAAACACCATTCTTTTTGTGAGTGGGTGCATAATTACTAGGTGCCAGAGTTAATAATTAGCTGTGTTAGACAAGTTCCTTTGTGTGTTCCTTAACATAAATATGTATATTTCCCAATATAACTGCAATCACAATACACACATCCCTACGTTCTTCAGTCTGTCCAGTTTCCCATCATGATGTTTTGATCTCTCAATAAAGATCTTTAATTAGGAGTTGAACCAGGAGTCATAAGAGAGAATGGGCTTGTAGCCCTAATCATGTTCTCATTAAGGATGGTTGTTAGGGTTTAACTTGAAGCCTTTACTAGTAACAGAGAAGTGCTACAGTTTATCTACGATGCTTTCACAAACTACAATTCTGTAGCAAGATGAAAACAGATTTATAAAAATGTGGATCATAAAGAATGTGTTTCTAATTTTGTTCTTCAATCATTTTCAGCATCATCAAATAGGATTATTGAAAGAATATTTTCCGGAGCAGTGACAAGGTAAGAAAATGCCTCAGGGATTTCATTAAGCACTTTACAAATTCTTGTTGACTGAACCATAAATTTGGGAAAGAATAACAGCCACTTAATAGACACAGTGCCATGTTATGAGGGAAGGTATCCCACTTCCTTTCTTATCAGTATTTTCCAAGATAGGATAATTTCTTTAGATTTCTTTAAGCATATTAAGTAATAAATAAAAAAGTTTATAGGGAAGTTTTCATTATTCTTAATATTGAGTCTGTTTGCTTCCTATATTTCCTTCCCTGCCTGACTTATTTTATCTTGCTACATCTGAAATTGAAGAATTTTTAAAATTTACTGAAGAAAAAGCATTATTTAAATAGATAACTGCTAATAATTGGAGCGAAGACTTCATTATAACAGGGTTCATTACATGATAACTGTGGCTCAAATCATGTCCAAAAATATTTATCATAAAAACCTAATGAAAACAAGTATCCTATGATTTATGTTTTAGTTCTACCAGGGTTCAGTCAATCAGCAGTTCACAAGCATTTACTAAGTGCCTACTCTGTGCCAGGCACCATATTAGTACCTGGGAATACAAAGTTGAAACATTCCTGCCCTCAAGCTTACATTTTATGAGAGGGTAATGTAGAAGAGAAACAACTTGTACATGTAACACAATATAGAAACTATGTTCAAAATAAAAACAAGATTATTTGTAGGGGGAATTTACTTGAACCTGAGGAAATCAGGAAAGGTTCCATATAGAAGGTGAGCTTAGCTTTAAAGGAAGCTAGATCCCTAAGAGGCAGAAGTGACAAGGAAATGTTTTCCATGACTGGGAGGCAGCTCTTGGAAAGGTACAGTTGGGAGATGGTGTGCCACGTGTGAAGAACAAAAAGTTCCAGTTTAACTCTACATGTAAACTTATGTAATACGGAAGAAGACTAGAAAAGTAGATTGGCGCCAAGCTCAGGCTTTAATTGCCAAACAGAGGAGTTTCTAAATCATAGAGGTAATAGAGATTTGTTGCTGTTCAGTAATTTTCTGTTGTATCTGATTCTTCATGACCCCATTTGGGGTTTTCTTGACAAAGACACTGGAGTGGTTTGCCATTTCCTTCTCCAGCTCATTTGACAGATGAGGAAACTGAGGCAAACAATAATTTTTCCCAGTGTCACACAGCTAGTTAATGTCTGAAGGCAGATTTGAACTCAGGAAGATAAGTCTTCTTGACTCTAGGCCCAGCACTCTATCCACTGTTCCACCTAGCTCCCTTCACTCCCTCCCAAACTACCTTGTATTTAAGTATTTTGTTTATATTCCTATTTAACTTTATACTTAGGCTATTTTTTTTCAGTCAACAGACAAGCATTTATTAAGCACCTACATTTATTGTCTCTCCCATTAGAATGTAAATTCGCTGTGAGAAGGAACTGTTTGTTTGTACTTATATCATCAGTGCCTAGCATAGTACCTGATGCATAGGAGGGACCTGATATATACTCGTTGACTGACAGAAATTCAGGCTGAATATGTAGACTTAACAATCTTTAGCATAAAGATGAGAATTAAACCCATGTAAGCTGATGAGGTCACTGTTAGTTTAGAGAATGAAGGAAAAAGGGTACAGAGTTAAGGTTTGTGATATGAATGATAATCTGTCAAAGAAGACTGAGGATTGAACAGATAGGAAATATAGAGGATTGCCTTGAAAAGCCATGGAAGAGAGAGTATCCAGTAGAAAGAGTTCTCTATACAGAAAAAGTAGCTCGTCTGAGAGGGGCCATCAAAATAATTGTTACTCCTTATTGGCCTTATTTTGCATTTCTAGTTATCTGGGTGGCTTCCTTATCAATCTTCTCTTAAAGGTCCTTTTCTTTTTTGAAACCCTAGAACCATTGCTCTTAAACTTCACAACATCAAAAGGAAATGAGAGTGCAGTTAACTACGGTGGCCTAATCTTCCCTTTAGAATATTTAAAGAGCTGCAATTATGGTCAGCCTCTTTCTAAGTCAATTCACTATAGTCTTTTCCATAGATAATCTTTGTTAACAAAGAACACTAGGCAACAAAGTGTGAAGGGATAAGTACTGACCCAACCCCTCTGCTCAAATTCAGTTTAAAAAAATTTTTATTCACAGAATATGAGTTAAAAGCTATTGCATCTTCCTCACCTATACTTGACCAGGAATTACTTATACAACATGAATGACAAGTGGCCATCCAGCCACCACTTGAAGTCTCCAGTGAGAGAGAACCAAATAGTTTGAGAAAGCCCATTCTCATATGGACAGCTTTGTTAAAATATCCTTGTAACCTATGGTCCAGGGCTCCCAAGATTGCACTTATATGGACCAGCTCCAATCCTAGGGGCTCACTTCAGTCATTTTCTTTTTTTGTACTAGCATTCAAGGTACCAAATGCATATTGAGTAAAGCAGCCTTTATCTCACCCCTTAGAAAATGCAGAAGAAAGAAGAGAGGAAGGAAAGAAATAGTGGTCCATTCTGCATACTATTTGGCTCTAAAATGAAGACTAGTTTTTCTTTAGAATTTAATGTTTGCAAATGCCCACGGATAGTATTCATAACTGTGAATGTGAATGGGATCAACTTTCCCATAAAACAGAAGCAGATAGCAGAATGGATTAAAAACCATAATCCTGCCATAATCCTAATATGTTTATAGGAAATACATTTGAAGCAGAGGGATACACACAGAGTAAAGGTAAAAGGCTAGAGCAAAATATATTATGCTTCACCTAAAGTAAAAAAAGCAGAGGTAGCAATCCTGATCTCAGACAAAGCAAA
Organism: Phalanger gymnotis; assembly: GCA_028646595.1. NCBI lineage: Eukaryota > Metazoa > Chordata > Mammalia > Diprotodontia > Phalangeridae > Phalanger > Phalanger gymnotis. The sequence goes on from JAQQSZ010006330.1 coordinate 10,252, forward strand.
AGGAAAAACAGATCTAATTAAAAGGAATAAGGAAGGAAACTACATCCTCCTAAAAGACATAGACAATGAAGTAATATCCTTACTAAACATATATGCACCAAGTGGTATAGCATCCATTCTTAGAGGAGAAGTTAGGGGAGTTACAGGAAGAAATAGACAACAAAACTATACTAGTGGGGGATCTCAACCTCCCCCTCTCAGAACTAGATAAATCTTTTTTTACAGTTTTATTTATTTTATGTATATACACACACACACACACATTTTTTTTTCAGGGGGAGGGTAGGACAATTGGGGTTAAGTGACTTGCCCAAGGTCACACAGCTAGCAAGTGTATCAAGTGTCTGAGGCCGGATTTGAACTCAGGTTCTCCTGACTCCAGGGTGGTGCTCTACTCACTGCGCCACCTAGCTGCCCCAGAACTAGATAAATCTAACCCCAAAATAAACAAGGAAGAAGTTAAGGAGATGAATAGAATTTTAGAAAAGTCAGATATGGTAGGCCTGTGGAGGAAATTGAATGAGGATAGAAAGGAATATGCTCTTTTCCTTCACAGTACATGGTGCCGACACAAAAAGTGACCATATATTAGGGCATAAAAACCTCACAATCCAATGCAGAAAGGCAGAAATATTAAATGCATCTTTTTCAGACCATGATGCAATAAAAATTACATGTAATAAAGGGCCATGGAAAGACAGAATAAAAATTAATTGGAAACTACATAATTCTAAAAAATGAGTGAGTCAAACAACAAATCATAGAAACAATCAATAACTTCATCCAAGAGAATGACAGTGAGACAGCATACCAAAATTTATGGGGTGCAGCAAAAGCAGTTCTTAGGAATTTTATATCTTTCAATGCTTACATGAATAAAATAGAAAAAAGAGGAGATCAGTAAATTGGGCATGCAACTAAAAAAGCTAGAAAAAGAACAAATTAAAAATCTCCAATTAAATACCAAATTAGAAATACTGAAAACCAAAGAAGAGACTAATAAAGTTGAAATTAAGAAAACTATTGAACTAATAAATAAAACTAAGAGCTGGTTTTATGAAAAAAATAAAATAGATAAACCTTTGATTAATTTGAATATTTGCAAATGCCTACGGTTTTAATTTCTCAGTCTTAGCAAATAGATTGAAACCACTCATTGGAACATTAACTTAACTTAAAGTATATCCATTTCGTTCATTTAAATGTTCCTGAAACAAACTTACAAACTTTCCACAGAAAAATGTTACTATGACTTCTGAATGTCATCTCACCAAATTTATCCAAGATATTGTCCTGAAATTTTCACTTACGATATCTTTTTTAGGGGGAATGTTGTGCAAAAAGAGGGAAGAATGAGCTATGCAGATTTTGTATGGTTTCTGATCTCTGAAGAAGACAAAAGAAATCTGACAAGGTATGATTTCTAAGTTATCTTTCTGTGCTACTTTATTGTGTTTAACAGTTTTAGAGGCGAAGCACTTTTTTGAAGTTACTTGAAAGAGAAACAACAGAGCAATATATGGCAACATAGATATGACATAATTTTATAGTATTTACTTCCCATCCTAATAAGAAACTAATCAAAAACATTTCTACAGAGACCATTCACTTGCATAGGCAATCGGTATGAAAGAATGAAAAAGCTTTTGTACCGTAGTTACTTTGTGCTAAGTACTTTGCTAAGGCTACAAGTACAAAGTGAAACAATTCTTGCCTTCAAGAAAATTATAATAAGAGGAAACAAAACACAACAAAATAGTGAGGAGGAGGGGATAGTTTCTTTTGGGATGTTGGGGATGGTGATTGGGTACTATTAATTGGTGCACTCTTTGCATTAGCAGTGTCAATACTGTTTTAATTACAGTTCCAGATCTGGAAAAGGGAAGGGGGACAAGGAGGATTGTGTTAGGAGAGATGGCAAAGTCTGGTGGGTACAGAAGCGGGCAACATTGATAGCCCAAAATAATGGTCCAAGAGGATTGTTAATCATAGTTGGGACTACCTAGGTAGGAAGCCACCAATCAGAACCACCCAGGCCCCAGATCCAAAACTGAGGATTGTACGCAAGAAGGTGGAGCATTAGGCAAAGCAGAGGGCAAAATCCAGTGGCCCAGAGATAGTGCAAATGACAAGAAATGGGCTGGGCTGGAAACAGAGTAATGTATAATGCCAATTTTATTTCTTATATAGTGTATAGTGCCTATGTTATGCAAAAACACAAAACACAGTTTTAAATATCTTTAAGATCAATATCCTGTAAAAGGCAAGAAGATGCCATTATTCCATGAAAGTAGACCTTTTCCTTTTCAAAAACATGCATATTAATTACTCTTATACTTATTACTCTCAACTAGAAATGAGGTCCTCGCCTCATTTTTAAAAACGTTTATGCTTCCAAATTTAAAATAGGATTTTAAATCTTTTAAATAGTTACATAAAACCGAATATACTTCATAATTTTGTGTTTTTCATAGTTGCCTTTTCATGATATTAAAACATTTTAATTTACTTTTTTTTAAAAGCTGAATTAAATTGCTTTTAACTTATGTGACTCTCAGTTGGTTTTCCTATAGAACATTGCCCCTTAAAGATTCCTGGTCCCTGCATTAGAATTTTTTAAACTATATACATTGATAATAAGCAAAGATAGCTATTTTTAAATCTAATATTAGAAGCCTTTATTTTTAACATAGGACAATTTGCTTGTATCACAAGACAAAATAGTGTGATTAAGGACTTGCAGAGTGTGCAGAAATATAAATAAAGCACACTGAATACTTAAGAAATTGATGCTATAGGGGGGCGGAGCCAAGATGGCAGCTGGGAAGCAGTGACTGGTGTGAGCTCCCCACCAAGTCCCTCCAAAAACCTATAAAAAATGGCTCTGAACCAATTCTAGAGCTGCAGAACCCACAAAGTGGCAGAGGGAAACAGGGCTCCAGCCCAGGACACCCTGGATGGTCTCTGGGTAAGGTCTGTCCCACACAGAGCTCCCAGCTCCCAGCTGAGGGGAGCAGAGCTGAGCCCAGCCCGCGCACTGACCAGACCAGCAGCCAAGCAGAGAGTGCCCTACAGACATGAATTACTGAGCTGTGGCATCTACCAGACCTCTCAACCCACAAAGAGCAAAGACAACAGAGAAGGTTAGTGGGAAAAGCTGCGGGACTGAGTTTGAGGTTCAGCCACCGCCCCTGGGGCAGCAGAGGTGGGGCAGCTTTAGAACTACAGCTGCAGTTGCTTCTGGCCCCAGGCCCACCTGGTGGGAGGAATTAAGTGGCAGATCAGAGCAGGAGTGAAGAGCCTGCTGAAGATTTAAGCCCAGTCCTAGTTAGGGGTTCTTGGGGAAGGAGGAGTGCTGGTGAGACAGCGCA
>JAQQSZ010006331.1:0-13622 GCA_028646595.1 Phalanger gymnotis
AAGTCACCAATCCACACCCACACAGGTTTCACACCTGACAGGGCCCTGGGCCTGGGGCTTAGCACTTAACAGCTGAAAGTACTTCCACTCAAAAGAAACAAAAGCCATGCTAATGAGACAATTTTGCTTAACAACACACCTGTGCAAGTCACTTAACCTCTCTTTGCCTTAGCCTCCTCAGCTGTAAAATGAGGATAGTAATAGCACCTACCTCCCAGGGTTGTAGTGAGAGTCAAATGGGATAATGATTGTAAGAAGGTGCTGGTATATAATAAGTGATATATAAATGTTAAAAATAGTATAAGCATTATATAAATGTTTATATATACATATATGTTAGTCTTTATTATCATTACCACTATTATTATTATTAATTTTTGATATTTCAGGGGTGGGGAACCTGTGGCCTTGAGGACACATATGACCTTCCAGGTCCTCAAGTGTGGCCCTTTGACTGAATCCAAACTTCACAGAACAAATCCCGAGTTGTTCTGTGAAATTTGGTTTCTGTCAGAGGGCTACACTTGAGGATTAGAATTCCATATGTGCCCTTGAGGACACAGGTTCCCCACCACTGGCTCTAGTTCCTTCATGAGCTTTTCTGCTTAATGTGGCTCAGTTGCTTGAACTTTTTACCTTCCCTTTAAAATCATTTGTTTAGTGTCAGGGACACTTTCTTCTTTTTGGATTGGGTTTCTTAGTACTTTCACACTTTTCTCATGTTCTCCCAGGCACAAAAGATTCAGTTTCATGCACATGAAGTTGAGTTGTAGAGGGATCTCTCTTCAAAGACCATGCATGACTTCCTTTACCTTACTCTCAAAATACATTTTGGCTGTACTGAGTCCCTAACTTCTGCCAAATATGGCTCCACTTAGCAGGTCCCCAAGAGTGGAAGAGATTACTCAAATTGTACTGCCAACAAATAATGAGTCTCATCAGTGTTGCTAGTTTACATATGAATGGTATTATTCCTATAGAGATGTTTTTTGGAGGGATATACATGGGACTTCTTCCAACAAAGCCTGTTCCATTGTTTCCTTGCAGAATAGAGGTAAATCTTCATTCTTAGAGAGGATGGTAGTATCTCACTTTAAGGTTTACAAAACACTACACAACAACTCTCTGTGATGTAAGACAAGAATTATTATCCCTCAACCCTTTCTCTAGTCTTTTGGGAGATGGAAGGCCTAGATTGCATAGGTGCAGGGAACTCCCAGTGAGGGAACTCTCTTTATCACTGTAGGTCTGTCCGAAGGTCAACAGACATTTTTTAAGCGTTTCTTATGTCCCTAAGCATTGTGTTAGTTGTTGGGGAATACAAAGAAAGGCAAAGACACAAAGAATTGTAGCTTCACTAAGAGACTAGTGGTTTCCCTAGGGTTCCATAGTTGTTATATCTGAGAGGCTGGAATTGAAGGTAGTACTTTATGACTGACACCATGCTGATACCATCTCATCCCACTGAACCCTCAGAAAAGTTATGTGACATCCATAAGTGTCTTAGTAAGAATTTCAACCCAGGCCTCTCCTGAAACCAAGTTTCTTCTTTCTCCAGGTCTGTGCTCCTTTTCTCACACGATATTGACTCTCCAACTATTCCAGTGAAGGTCTTACCCAAAGTGAAAGGCTTTGGTTGGAAAAGTCAAGGACACAGAAGGGTGTCTGTCACCAGAAGACAGGGTACTAAATTATGATCTTTTCAACTATGGCTACTCAGGAAACCTGAAAAGGCTGTACTTGTATCTGGGGAAGGGCAAGGTCTACTTCTGAGTCATGGCTCTACCAAAGCCTCAGAGTATCAGGGCAGCTAATGCGATGAGTAATCCAAGACATTCACGGACACTGGCAAACACTGACTCACTTCCTCCATTTGGCCTATTTTTCTTCCTGAATCCTCTCTAGACAAGTTCAAATTGCATGACATTGCTGGGTGTCCATATGCCCTGTGAAGATTAGAGCAGGATACCATATAAAGGTTTGTTCATAAACAGAGACATGTATCAAAGGATTGGTTTTGAAGGACATTGTTCCTAAGGAAAATAGGAGAAATAGGCCCCGTATTGGCCAAAAACAGACTTCATACGCTGACCACCAAAATCCACACCATGATAGCCACTTAATTCTCACTCTCTTGTGTCTGCTTTTCTTCTTTTATTCTCTTGTTTTTTAGGCAGCATAGGTTGGGGAAGAGAGTATATCACAATAATACCCATAATAATTTACTAGGATTTGATTTAAAAAAAATTGAATGTAAAAACTTAATTTTTGCATATACATGAAATATGCAGGTTTTTGTTGCTGTTATTCAGTCATTTTCAATCGTTTCTGACTCTTCATGACCCCATTTGGGGTTTTCTTGGCAGAGATACTGGAGTATTTTTCCATTTCCTTCTCTAGCTCAGAGGAAGCTAAGGTAAACAGAGTTAAATGACTTGCCCAGCATCACAGTAAGTGACTGAAGCCAGATTTGAACTCAAGAAGATGAATCCTTCTGTCTCCAGACCTGGCACACTATTCACTGTGCTACCCAGCTGCCCTTATACAGGGGCAATACACATATTTAGAAATAGCCTGGATCTTAGTAATACAGCATATCAAGTCAAAATAATTGTTTGGGGAATCATAATCAAACCTATTCTGCCAATGCTATTGGAAAGAGCATGTCAGTCATCTCCCTTATGTCTCTCTCTATCATCTCTGTGATTTTCTGCACTCTACACACCACTCCCCCTATGTGTTTTTCTCTTCATTTAGTATAATTTCCTTGAGGCTGAGATAGTCTGACTTTTGAATTTGAATCCTCTGTGTCTAGTATAGTGTTTTACTGTAGGAATCACTTAATAAATGCTTTTTCATTTATTTAGCTGCTTCTTCATTCAAGCACAATGCCTAGGGATTCCTTAGTAAGGACACTGGTATTTGTTGTTGTGTTTGTCCTTTGTTTTCAAAGACGACCATGACATCAGGGAAATGACAACATGACCTGCAGTTGACTTTGACTTGAGTGAGGGAGGGCTGTGCAAGGTCGCCAGCCTCACTATCTCCTCCAGAGCCATCTGAGTCCAGTGGCCTGATATGCACCAGGATGACTGGAGATGGCTCCGGATGCAATGGGAGACCCTGGCCCTCTTAGGCTAAGGCCTTTTCATGTACTCACTTAAGAGTGAGGTGATGCGCATTCAGTGAATAGGCCTCTTTAAGAAGTGAGTCAAGGGATGGCCTTTTTAATTAGAAAAAAGAAATTAAAAAAATCGAAGCAGGAGAGGAAGACCCTCATGGTTGCCCCTCAAAAGAGAAACAGTTACCATTGACATTCACTCTGATCCAGCCATTAAGTGGAGCTTGGGCTTGTGGATCTTGTGGCCCAATCTATGAGCTTCAGAGTGAAATGAGTCAGAAAAGAGAAAGAAAGAAAGAAGGAGAGTAAGAAAGAAAGAAAGAGAGAAAGAGAAAGAAAGAAAGAAAGAGAATAAAGAAGGAAGGAAGGAAAGAGAAAGGAAGGAAGGAAGGAAGGAAGGAAGGAAGGAAGGAAGGAAAGAAAGAATGAAAGAGAGAAAGAAAGAAAGAAAGAGAAAGAAAGAAGGAAGGAAGGAAGGAAAGAAAGAAAGAAAGAAGGAAGAAAGAAGGAAAGAAAGAAAGGAAAAATAGGGAAGACAGGAAGGCAGGAATCTAGCCAGTAAACTCCAAATTAACTGGGGAGCTTCCAGACATCAAAATTTACCTTCCTTTAGAAAGGAGGAGAGGGAGAGGTTGAACTGAGGTACCCAACTGGCTGGGTCCCCATTCAGGCTTGTCCTTTGTTTCTGAAGAGGACCAATTGCGGCAGTTTGGTGGCTTAGTGGAAAGAGCACTGGGCCTGGAGTCAGGAAGATCCGAGTTCAAATTTGGTCTCAGACACTTACTAGCTATGTGACCTTGGGCAAGTCATTTAACCTCTGTTTGCCTTAATCTACAGGAGAAAGAAATGACAAATGACTCTGGTATCTCTGCCAAGAAACCCCCATGGCCCATATTATGGTCCCATGAAGTCACGAAGAGTCAGAGATGACCAAACAACTGAACAACAATATGTACCCCGCATGGTGTTAAACACTTCATAAATACTGTTGCACTTGAGCCTCAAAATGACCCTGTAAGATAGATTTTATTATTACCCCCATATTACAGTTGAAGAAACTGAGACAATTAGAGATTAAATGACTAGTTCAGGGTTACAGAGCTAATAAGTATCTGAGGATAGATTTGAATTCAGGTCTTCCTGACTCTGGGCCAAGCTCTTTATTCACTGTACCACCCAGGTACTAGTTGACAGACAAAGAGACAGTGTTAAAACTTTCCAAAATTTAATAGGCAACTATGAAAGGACATATGCTTCATAGCCAGGTTGTAGTTCTCAGGCTTTAGCACAATGTTTGGCACTTAATAAATGCTTGATTTATGGGTTGACTGATGTTTTAATTATGTGCAAGTTAAGAAATATTCCCAGAAGAAGATACAGAAGAGGAAAGATATGGATAGTAAGATGACTGGAGTGGATAGGCTGGTCCTGGCTGGATAAAGGATGCCTTGGGAGGGGGTGATTACACCTTCACTAATCAGGAGAGTTGGGCCGCAAGGTAGGAGTTCAAAACTGAATCAATTTGGACTCCAGAAAAGTGGGCTTTTGAAGTTAGGTGGTCCAGATGGTGTAATATCATTGCTGATAGCAAGAAGAGGGTTGGAATGTTTATTAGAATTACAAGTAAGTTATCAGAGTTCTCAGTTAAGAATGTTTCTTGAGCTCTCTTTTACCTTTTTTCTGAATTTTGAATTGTATGCTCAGATTGTAATTCAGACAGAGATATGAACAAGAACAAACCTTTTATATTGAAATGACAGTGTCCAGCTGACTTTAGGTACAGAAAATGTATTTTTTTTAAAGAACTACTTCCTACTGTCACAGTTTTCACTGGGCACTTTGGGAGTTTCTAACTAAAGAGAAGTAAATACGTACCTTCTTTTGTGATTTCCCAAACTCTAATCAAACTAATTAGTCTTGGTAAAAACAAAAGTCAGACATTGGATGCATGACTCAGATGAAAAGATAGTAATGGGACACAACCTTCATTACTTAAAATTGACCTGCCCACCAACATGTACAAAAATATTTATAGCAGTTTTTTTGTGGTGGCAAAGAATTGGAAATTGAGAGCATACCCTCAATTGGGGAATGGCTGAACAAGTTGTGGTATATAAATGTATTACATTCATGAATATAATATTATTGTGCTATAAGAAGTGATGAGCAAGTCAGATTTCAGAAAAACCTGGAAAGATTTGAATGAACTGATGCTGAGTGAAGTGAGCAGAACCAGGAGAACACTGTACACAGTAACAGCCACATTGTGTAATGACTAATTTTGACAGACATCACTTCTTAGCAATGTCATCCAAGACAATTTCAAAGGACTCATGATGGAAAATACTATCTACATCCAGAAAAGGAACTATGGAGTCTGAATGTAGATTGAAGCATATTATTTGCCCTCTCTTTTTTATTTCTTTTTGTTTCTTCTTTCTTGTGGTTTCTCCCATTGGTTATAATTCTTCTTTACAACATGATTAATGTGAAGATATGTTCAATATGAATGTATGTAAAGCCTATATCAAATTACTCACCATCTTGGGGCGGGGGGAGGGGAGAGATGGGGAGAATATTTGGAACTAAAAATCTGATGGGAGTAAATGTTGAAAAGCAAAAATAGATAAATTTTTAAAAAGAAAGAAAAAAAATATTCAGGTAACAACTGTTTAAATTGTAAGGGAAATGTTCTGCTTCTGCTATGTTGTACTCGTTAATGTCTTTCAATTTGTCTTTTGTCTGCAATTAAAGGCATTCTAGAAAGCTGAAAAACAATTCATCTGGAGAAATAAAAGACCAAAGGGTCTCAAGGCAAATAATGAAAAAAGTGAAATAAAGGAGGCCTAGATTTCAAATTTAAAAAAATGACCTGCCCTTTGTAGAGAGAAAATGTCCCCAGAAGCTATATTATCTGGGTTTGTATCCTGATTATGATGCTTAGTATTCTTGTGACCTTGGACAAGTCACCAAAGCTTTCTAGGGCTGTTTTGATCCCCAGATCCCTTGTCAAGCAGCTAGGTGGTGAAATGCATATAGTGCTGGACCTAGAGTCAGGAAGACCTGAGTTCAAATCTGGTCTCAGACACTTACTAGCTATGTGACCTTGGGCAAGTCACTTAACCCTGCCTCAGTTCCTTGCCTACAAAATGAGCTGGAGGAGGAAATGGCAAACCACTCCATTATCTTTGCCAAGAAAACACCAAATGGGGTCATCAAGAGTTGGACACAACTGAACAAAAAAAAAAGCAATAATAAATCCCTTATATATCTAAATACCATGATTTTATGATACAACATTGAATTTAAAGCACAAAGGGGCAATTTTGTCTCCAGGCCTCGGAACAAGCTTAGGAGCAGGCTATAGACTGGCAAGAGGGTAGAAGGCAATTACATGTCCTTGGCTAGACCGGAAGTGATTATAAGAACATAGAGAAAACACACACAGGTCTTGCTTCTTTTTTTGTTGTGGCCACACCAGAGGCTGCATCAACCCTTTCTCTCTGGCTCTTTGCCTGATTTCATATCTCTCTTTGTGACACTCTCTTTTCTTGTGGCCACTCAAAAAACCACATCGTTTTTGATGGTTCAGATTCTGAGCCAAGCCTGACAACAAATGCGCTCTCTGGCTCTCTGATGGGCAGCTGCTCTTTCCTTTTCTGGCCACTCTGCTTAGTTTGGAGCTGGTAAACCATGGGCCTTAATTCTAAGTAAGCTCCCAAGGGCCCTAAAACAGGTGTTATTTCTAAACTAATTTTGTCTTCTTTGTAGAAATGCTGTTATGTGTCTGCATCTTGAGGGTGATTAAAAATACATTTTTATTGATAGCTTGTTTTTATACTTCTCCTAAATTTACATTTTATGAAATTGTGTTTAATTTCTCCTAAATTCCTCCAAAGATCCTTCCCTCCATTTATCCCACAAAGCCATCCCAAGTATCAAACTACTTTTTAAAGGCACAGAAATTTAAAAAAAGAAAAAAAAATCAGCAAAGTCAAACAATATACCAAAAAGTGTTTCAAAATATATGCAATAGTTACCTCCTATCTTTATAGAAAAGTAGGGTGAGGTTTGTTTTCATCTCCCTCCTTTGGGGCCTGGCTTCTTTATAATTCTGCAATACTCACTTTTTGTTATTTTATGGTTTTGTTCTTTTTTTACATTGCTGTAGTCACTGAGTATATTGTTTTCTTGGCTCTGTTTAATTCCCTGCGCATCAATTCATGCAAATTATTCCATTTTTCTCTATATTCATTATCTCATCACACACGTATGTGTATGTGTGCAGAAACTTTTCAGTTTCATGTAATCAAAGTTATCCATTTTATCTCTTATAATTGCTTCTATCCATTGCTTTGGTTAGGAATATCTCATTTCTTACAGCACAGAAATGTTTCATTAAGTTCATGTAACAATTTATTGAAGTAGTCACCATCTGGTAGGCATCGACCTTGTTTCTAATTCTTTTCCTGGCAGTGTAGCTTGAGGAAGGACCTCAGTGTTCTGTACCCTATCTTGCCAGGTGATCTTCAGAATCTTCCTAAGACAATTCAAATGGAAGCGATTCAGTTTCCTGGCATGGTGCCGGTATACTGTCCAGGTTTCACAGGCACACAACAATGAGGTCATCACAATGGCTCTGAAAACCTTCAGTTTGGTAGGCAGCCTAAAGCCTCTTCTCTCCTCTGGAAATGCATGCATAAGCCTCATTAATATTGCCAAGGTAAATTAACTTATCCACAGTATTCAAAACTTCTCCATTCGCTGTGACTGATGCTTTCCTGTATGGATGGTCTAGTGTTGGCTGGTGGAGCACCTGTGTTTTCTTGGAGTTAATTGTTAGGACAAAATTAGTACAAGTAGCAGTGCATACTTTCCTGTATCTCAGCTTCAGAAGCTGCATTGAGGGCACAATCACCTGTGATCATGCACCAACTCTTCCTTTAGTTTAAGTCTTGGTTTGAAGCCTTTTCAAATTAAATAAATTGCCATCAATGCGGTTACTGACCTTGATGCCATGTTTGAAGTCGTTGAAGGTATCTGACAACATTGCTGAAAGCATCATTCTAAAAATGTGGGAGCAAGCCCACAACCTCGCTTTACTCCATTTAAATTCTACCGCACAGAGTACAACGTCAATGGGCTGGCCACATTGTTTGAATGCCAAACATAAGTTTGCCTAAAAGACATTTTTGGAGAACTCATGCAAGGAAGGCGTTCATATAGTGGTCAGAAAAAGCTATACAAGGGCACTCTCAAGGTCTCTCCGAAGAGCTTTGGAATCTATTGTGAGATATTGGAGACACTGGCAAGGGACCACCCAGCATGGCATGCCAGCATCAAGGAAGGAGCCGTGATCTATGAGTAAAGCAGAATTGCAGTAGCTCAAGAGAAACGCGAAATGGGCAAATTTAGAGATATCTCCACTCCAAATGTTCATTTGAACTATTTGTGCCCTACCTGTGATAAAACATTTGGAGCTTATACTGGTTTGATCAGCCACAGCTGGACACACTGTGACTTGACTCCAACATATTGATGTCATTTTGGTCCTCTTTGAGAATGGAGGACAACAACCAATTCTTTGCCACTACAAAAAGTGCTATGATAAATATTTTAATGCATGTGGATACTTCTCTTACAGTTGCCTTTTTGTGGAATATCCCTGTGGAATCTCCATGTTAAAAGATATGAACATTTTAATCACTTTGGGTGCAAAATTCTGAACTGCTTTTCCAAATATTTATACTGATTTACAGCTCTAACAACAATGCACTAGTGTACCCATCTTTCCCAAACACCTCCAACCCTCCCAGATTTTGTCATTTTTTTTCTAATTTGTTGAGTATGATGTACCTCAGGGTTGTTTCTTTTGCATTTCTCTCATTATTAGTGATTTGGAACATTCTATCACATGTGGTTAATAGTTTAAAATTCTTTTGTGAGTTATTTGTTTCTATTATTTGGACACTTATCTATTGGGGAATGGCTTTTGGTTATACACAAACATACACATATGTGATACAAAAGTGTTTTCCCATTCAACTCTTTCCTTTCTTATCCTACATGCATTAATCTGTGTGTGTGTGTGCATGTATGTGTGTGTGCAGAAACTTTTCAGTTTCATGTAATCAAAGTTATCCATTTTATCTTTTATAATTGCCTCTATCCACTGCTTTGGTTAGGAATATCTCATTAATATTGGAGGGGATGTGAGAAAACTGGGACATTAATGCTCCATTGGTGTAGTTGTGAACTGATTCAATTATTCTGGAGAGCGATTTGGAACTATGCCTAAAGGGCTGTAAAACTGTGCATACCTTTTGATCCAGCACTACCACTTATTTGATCTGTATACCAAAGACATTTAAAAAAAAGGGACTATTTGTACTAAAATATTTATAATAGCTCTTTTTGTGGTGACTACAAATTGGAAATTGAGGGGATGCCCATCAATTGGGGAATTGCTGAACAAGTTGTAGCATATGATTGTAATGGAATATTATTGTGCCACAAGAAATGACAAGCAGGATGGTTTCAGAAAAAACCTGACAAACTTATGCAGAGTGAAGTGAGCAGAACCAGAACAACATTGTACACAATAACAGCAATATTATACAATGAACAGGCATGAATGACTTAGCTCTTCTCATTAATACATTAATACAAGACAATCCCAAATGACTCATAATGAAAAGTGCTGTCTCCAGATCTGAAAGCTGATGTTTCTTTTTCTTTTTCTTTCTCTCTCTCTTCCTTCCTTCCTTCCTTCCTTCCTTCCTTCCTTCCTTCCTTCCTTCCTTCCTTCCTTCCTTCCTTCTTTCTTTCTTTCTTTCTTTCTTTCTTTCTTTCTTTCTTTCTTTCTTTCTTTCTTTCTTTCTTTCTTTCTTTCTTTCTTTCTTTCTATCTTCCTTCCTTCCTTCCTTCGTTCTTTCTCTCTTTCTTTCTCCTGTGCGTTTTTAGGCATAGAATTTCCCTTTTGATGACTTCTTCAGCTGCTTCACAGAAATTTTGTTTTGTTTTATCATTACCCTTTTTTGTACATAATTATTATTTCTATGATTTGTTTTTTGACTCACTCCTCATAAAGATTTTCACTGTTAAGTCACTTTGAGACTGGTTCTTTTCTTTCACTCCCTGATAACTATGTGTATTGTATTATGATCTGTAAAAGATGTGTTTATTATTTCTGCCTTTTTTACATTTAACTGCAACATCTCTGTGCCTTAAAACATTCTCAATCTTTGTAAAAAATCACTTTCTTCTTTGAAACGTATATTATTTAGCAGCCCCACTTAGAAGACACCATACATTTGTTAGTTCTACTTTTTCCAAAATTTTTTTCAATTCTACATTTTACCTTTTGTTTGACATTCTATTAGATTTGTCGTAATCTGAGAGAGACATTAAACTTTAATTTTCCTTGCTGCAGCTTCTATCCTTTCCTCCTTGTTCTACTCTCTTAAGAACATGACACAGTTGTCATATTTTCCCTTACCTTCTTCTCAAATCTTTTCTTTTCCTCAAAACAATCCTAGGTCCTTCAATTGATCCTAATAAAACATAGACTCTAAGCCTAATGGTGTGTGAACTTCATCACCCTTTGCTTTCTAGCCTTTCTAAATATGGTGTCAAAATATTGCTACAATATTCCTTCTGTGAACCAGGACATTATAACTTAGCTTAGGTTGGTTCTTAGATAGCAAATTCATTGCTCTCTATTTCTATTTCTTTATCTATTTCTGAGACAATGGCAAAATTCTTTTAATTCTACTTCTCAGAATTTTTTCTTCTATGATCTAGGCAAGTCATTTAATCTCTGTAGGCCTCATCTTTATTATCAATGAAACAAGAGGAGGAGACTAGGTGTTTCTGAGGCTCTTGCCAGATCCAAATTTATAATTCTTTGAAAGTGAAATAATATGTAATGGTATCATGAAGCCAAGTTGTAGATTGTTTTGAACTATTGGAAATGATGGTATTGTGGAGAAAAGAAACAAAACAAAAGATCTGAAGAATTAAGCAAGGATCTATTTAAATAATTAGCCTCTTTCTGTGAATGTTTTAATACTCAAATCACCTAAATAATGTATTACAGAAAAACACATACCAGAAATATGTATCTCTATTAAAGCATCCTTACTGGGAAAATAAATTCAAATCTCATAATTCTCTTTTGTTAACATATGCCTCACAAGCACTCAAGAATACACCAAGAAAACTTCTTGCTAAAGTATTCTTCTGTAATTCAATGAAAGGTTTAGCATGTTTTTTTCAACTTCTAAGTCCAAATCTCTATTTGCTTACGTTTGAAATTTTGTGTAGTGAAGTTTCCAGAAAATTTGCAAAACGTGTTAATTAATTTGCAATATGATACAATTCTGTTTCAGACATTTTTGGCAACAAATTGTTAGATTTATAACTGTACCAAGCAAAAAGAAATGCACATGCATATTTTTTTCCTTTTTTTGGGAATAATAGCTATTTGCCAGCACTTACCCATGGGAACCACTTGCTTCACAAATGAAACAAAATTAATAAAACAAAACCACAAGAAAACATAATAGATTAAAGTGGAAATGAAGATGGATATCCACAAATCTTTCACTGACAATAAGAAAGTCCTGATAATTAAAATATCAAGTTTATAGCTAACCTTAGGGGGAAAATTACATTGTTTAGTCTCCTTTTCAAGCAATAAATGTTTTATTTTGGGGATCATGCCATTTTTGTTCAACCATTCTATAAAGAAGTTGCATAAAACCATGAAATTAAGAGCCCTAATCCAATAGATAAGTGACAAAAAGATATCAATACTTTTCAAAGGATGAAATATAAACTTTCAACATCTGAAAAATTGTTCACCATTGCTACAAATTGGAGAAATGAAAATTTAAAACCACCCCGAATTATTCAAATCTTACACATCAAATTAGCAAAGACAGTAAAACTGAGTGTTTGAGGGGTAATGGCGCGTCTATAGACACTGGTGCATCTATATATCCATATAAATATTCTGTAAAAATATTTGGAATTATGTTACAAAAAAGTAACTTTGTCTATGTCCTTTATCTCAGATCAGATCTATATTGTGCCTATACTTCATGGCAGCTAATGTCAGAGACAAAAGATTACATGAAGTATCCAATGATTAAGGAATAGCTTAGGAGGCATGACAAAGTATTATTGAGCAATAGGTAGTACTAATGAAGCAATCACATCAGCATAGGAGGACTTATACTAAGTGACACAAAAAGAAGAAAGTATGGACCAAAAAAAAATATGCACAATGAGTGCATGACAACAAAACCAATAGTAAAAGGGGAAAAATAATCATTACTCCCATTATTGCCACCACCAACATAAATACCTGAGGCCAAATGTGTAATGCTCCTACCCACTGTTGAATTTAAAGCACATAGGGGGCGGAGCCAAGATGGCGGCTGGAAAGCAGGGACTAGCGTGAGCTCCCTGCCGAGTCCCTCCAAAAACCTATAAAAAAATGGCTCACCAATTCTAGAACTGCAGAACCCACAAATTAGCAGAGGGAAGCAGGGCTGTAGTCCAGGACAGCCTGGGTGGTCTCTGGGTAAGGTATATGCCGCACCGAGCTGGGAGCAGAGCAGAGTGGTGCGGAGCAGAGCCAACCAGACCAGGAGCCAGGAGAAGCATGCCCTAGCTCCCTGACTCAGTGAGCTGTGGCAGTTACCAGACTTCTCAACCCACAAACACCAAAGACAACAGAGAAGGTTAGTGGGAAAAGCTGCGAGTGGAAGGAGTTGGGGGGTTCAGCCACCACCCTGGAGGCAGTGGAGGTGGGGCATCTACAGAACTACAGCTGCAGTTGCTTCCAGCCCCAGGCCCTCCTGGTGGGAGGAATTAAGTGGCAGATCAGAGCAGGAGTGCAGAGCCTGCTGAAGATCTAAGTTCAGTTCAGGTTGGGGGTTCTTAGGCAGGGAGGAGTGCTGGTGTGGCAGATCTGGCCCATCCCCCCAAGCTTGGAACATAGAACTCTATACTCTACAAGCAGTCATACCTGCTGAAAAACTCAAGGGTCAAGTAAGTTGGCTGGGAACATGGCCAGGCTTCGAAAACACACCCAGATTCAGTCTCAGACTTTCTTTGGTGACAAATAAGACCAAAACATACAGGCAGAAGAAGTCAACAAAGTCAAAGAGCCTACAACAAAAACCTGCAAGAAATACATGAACTGATCTCAGGCCATGGAAGAGCTCAAAAAGGATTTGGAAAAGCAAGTTAGAGAAGTAGAGGAAAAATTGGGAAAAGAAATGAAAAGGATGAGAGAAAACCATGAAAAACAAGTCAATGACTTGCTAAAGGAGACCCAGAAAAATACTGAAAAATATACTGAAGAAAACAACACCTTAAAAAATAGACTAACTCAAATGGCAAAAGAGCTCCAAAAAGCCAATGAGGAGAAGAATGCCTTGAAAGGCAGAATTAGCCAAATGGAAAAGGAGGTCCAAAAGACCACTGAAGA
>JAQQSZ010006332.1:0-13622 GCA_028646595.1 Phalanger gymnotis
CTTTGTCCTCTCCCCTCACACTAAGCCCCTATCATTTTATTTCTTCTAAATTTAGAAGACTTTTATACTCTTCTAAATATGTATGTATTGTTCTCTCTTAAATCCATTCCTGATGAAAGTAGGTTACCAGAACTACCAGCCCTCCTCCCCCATCTAAATCCTCTATATCCCTTCTTCTTCTTGCACCTCTCTTGTATAAAATAGTTACTCTTTTTAGCTGTTTCTAAATGGTTTTACTTTTTAATTCATATCATAGTCAGGTTTATCCCCTTCTTTCTTAAGAGGTCGACAATCATGAATAAGAATGTTAGACATACATTACATTTTATGTTATATAAAAGGTAAACAGTCTGTCCTTATGATTCCCTTATAGTCAGTCTTTGGTATGTACCTTGTGTTTCTCTTGGTTCTTGTATGTCAAATCTTCTATTAAGTTGAGGATTCTTTTTAACAAAGTCTTGAAAGTCTGAGGGTTTGTCAAATGTCCATTTTTTTTTTCATTCAAGACAATACTTAAATTTGAAGGATATGATATTTTCGGCCAGAGCCCCAAGTCTTTTGCTCTTCTATATATTGTGTTCCAAGATCTGCATTCCTCAAATGTCTCTGCTGCTAGGTCTTGTGTAATTCTAATTGTGGCACCATCATATTTAAATTGTTTTGATCTTGGTGCTTTTAATATTTTATTCTTGTGCTGGGGATTTTGGAATTTGACTATGATATTCCTATGAGTTTTCCTTATAGGCTCTCTTTCAAGTGGTGTTTGATGGATTTTCTCTATTTCTACTTCCCTACCTTGTTCTAATGTTACAGGACAATTTTCTTTAATTATTTCCTGCATTATTGTATCAAGATTCTTTCTTTTGATCATAACTTTCAGTTACTCCAATTATGTTTATATTTTCTCTTCTTGATCTATTTTCCAAATCTGTTGCTTTTCTTGACCCCTGGCCGAGCCCTATGTTGCACATCTCTGAAATGAGAATAACAGTCCTTGTGCTACCTGCATCTGTGTGTACTGTCCAACCTTCGCGCTCTGTTGCAGTGTGAACTGGTCTTGAAAGAGGGAAGATCAGGGTCTCCAAACACATGAGCATGACCCCAGGAAGGGATGGGGACCAAGCTGAATGGCATGTATGACAAGAGGAAAATGGAGGGAAGTGTCAAGACAGGCACATTGGTGTGCTGCTGTTTCAGCAGGGAGGAAGTAGTCTAAGTGTTCTGGAAAACAATTTGAAATCATGCTGGAAAAAACCACTAGGCTGTGTATATACCCTTTGGCCCAGCAATATCTCCACTAGACATTAGAGGAGGGGAAAGGCAGAGTGAAGGGTCCCTATGTACTCCAAAACATTCATGGCAGCACATTTTATATTAGGGAAAAATGGAAAACACATTGGGTGATTCTTTTGGGTAGCTATCAGAGCTGGAAGCCACCCTACTTTTAGCCAAACTCTCTCATTTAACAGGTGAGGAAACTGAGACCCAGAGAAGGGTCTCTAAAGTCCGTCAATAAGTTGATTTAAATTTACTGTGTGCCAAGCACCATGCTAAAACCTGGGTTTACAAGGAAAGGCAAAAACCGTGGTCTCTGCCCTCGAAGACTTATTCTAATGGGGGAGACAACATGTAAAAAATTGTGCATATCAGTGAGTGAGTTATATACGCAGCACAAAAGTTAAGTGATCTGAGAGGAATAGCAATGGGAGTGGAGTTGGGGGGTGGGCACACTTTCAGGAAAGACATCCTTCAGAAGGCAGCCAAGAATTGGAGGTGAGGAAGGAGAGCAGTCCAGGGATGGAGTGCATGTTGAGGGAGATAGAATGTCCAGTATGAGAAACAGCAAGGTGGCCGGTGTTGCCACATCCTAGAGAGGCCGTGGTGGGCAGAAAAGTGTGAAAAAAACTGGAAGGGGAGAAGGGACTGGGTCATGAAGGGCTTTACAGGCTTAATGGAGGATTTAATGTTTGATTCTAGAGGTCATAGGGTGCCACTGGAGTTTTCTTGAGTGGGGAGCAGTCTAGGCAATGAACATTTTTTAAGCACTTTCTAGATGCCAAGCACTGTGGGAACCTCAAGGCACTCAAAATTTAATATGCGAGACAGCATGCAAATAACCATGTGTGGGCTACATACAGATATATACACACATACATGTGTATGGGGGTGTGCGTATATATATATGTAATAAAATGGAGATTATTTCAGAGGGAGAGGCAGGATCTTGGACTGGTAGGCCTCAGGTCCCTTTCCCCTCATCTTCCTAGCTCCCTGCATGACCCCTGACAAGCCATTAGATCTGTTCAGAAGGAGTCCCTTTCTCACCTGTGCCTTGATGTGTCCTGGAGTGCCAGGTGGGCTGATGGCTGAGGCAGTGCTTGGAGAAGCTAGAAGGCCTGTGGGTGTTCTTGTAGGCAGGGAGGCAGGAGCTATTGTATTCCAGGTTGTTTAATGAGGATTGTGAAAGAGAAAGGAAAATTGTGTAGGGATGAGGCCTACTTTTCTCTATTGGTGGTCAAGCTTAGAGGTTTTTATCCACTACCAAGAATGTAAAGTTTTCTCTCCTTTTCTCTCTCTCTCTCTCTTTCTCTCTGTCTCTGTCTCTGTCTCTCTCTCCCTCCCTCTCCTCTCTCTCCTTCTCTCCCCCTCTCTTCTCTCCATTTCTCCTTTTCTCTCTCTCTTCCCCTCTCTTCTCTCTCTCTTCCCTTCTCTCTGGCTCTGGCTCTGTCTCTCTGTCTGACTCTGTCTCTGTCTGTCTCTCCTTCCCTCTCCTTCTCTCTCTCCTTTTCTCTCTCTCTCTCTCTCTCTCTCTCTCTCTCTCCCTCTCTCTCCCTCTCTCTCCCCCTCTCTCTCATTCTCCCTGTCTCTCCCTTTGCTTTGTATCCCAGCAGGCAAGCCAGCCTTGGGGAGGCAGGGAATATTCCCCCCTTCCTTCCATAGTACACATGGGGAAATAAAGGCTCACTGAGAGGTAAGATGCCTTCCCAGACCAGCAAAAGTAGCTTCCCCTCAGCAGACCTCAGTTTCCTTATTTGTCAAGTGAAATATTTGGACTAGATGATTTCTGAGGTTCCTCTGGCCCCAACAGTCTATGCTTTTAGGTTCCTCTCATCTCTGCTATTTTGACCCTTTAGAAGGGGAAGAGATTCAGGACAATAGCTAGCAATGATGTTCTGATCAAGTGACCTTTTTTTTTTAAATGATAGGGCATCTTGGCCTTCTTTGTAGGCAGCAGGGAAGGACTCAGTAGACATCAAGAGAATGAAGATTAGAGAATGAAGGGTAGATATTGGAAGTAATTTGCTGGAGAATATTGGAGAGAATAGAATCAAGGTTCTGTGTAGAAGTGGTGGCCTTGGCAGGGATGTAGGCCACTGCTGCATCTGAACCTAGAGTAAAGGAGGAGACTTAGGGAAAGATGTCTGACTGATGGGGGAAGAAGGAAGGAAGGCGCTTTTAGCAAAAGGCCTTCATTTTTTTAGTACAGTAGGAGGCAAAGTCCTCACCTGAGATAGCCTCCATGGGAGGCTTGAGGAGGGATGAGATGAATAGGTGGTATCATGAGTGGGGCAGCAAATTATTAAAGTGTGTAAGGATTGCTTTGCTTAGACCTCAGGGCCCAATTGTGATTTAGGGTTGAACTGATTCACTAGGGATTCAGGTAGGGAAGGGAGAAGAGTGTGGACAGTAGAGAGGGGTGATGGCCTGAGGAAGAATTGAGGAGGAGAGAGATTGGAAGTCAGTGAGGACAAAGAGCAGGGCTACAGATTATATGGCAGAAGGAACGGTTATGATTAGATAAAGAAATGTCCAAGTTTATAACCACAGAACATGTGAGTGGTGACAAGATCAAGGGTTATGACCTTCTCTGTGCGTAGCTGTGGTGGGGTAGAGCAATGCATCATGAGAATTCAGTAGTTTGAGGAACTGAGAAGTTAGGATAATTGAGGGAGTGTGTATTTGCATATGGAAGGTAGGAGTTGGAGTGGAGAAAGACTGAACACTAAATTCATTGACAGAGGAAGGAAGGAGAATGGCCTAGAGGTCAATATATAATGACTATTGGAGTCTACTTTTGTTGTTCAGTCATTTTCAGTCATGTGGGACTCTTCATGACCCCATTTGGAGTTTTCTTGGCAGAGATACTGGAGGGAGTTGCCATTTCCTTCTCCAGCTCATTTTACAAATGAGGAAACTGAGGCAAACAGGGTCAAGTGATTGCCCGAGGTCACAAAGTTGGTAAGTGTCTGAGCCAGACTGGAACTCAGAAGATGAATCTTCCTGACTTCATGCCCATCGCTCTATGCCCTGCAGTTCCACCTAGCTCCCCCTTGGGATCTAGATTGCCTGATAAATTTGGCTTGAGTGAAACTCAAATAAGGAGAGGTCACCGAGTGATAGTGGTGAAGGAAGACCCCGGAAGTGGCATTGGAGAACAAGGAATGTGCCAATTCTCTCACCTCAGCTAGCAGGGAGGTAGAGGAGACAATTGTGAATGAAAGAGTGGCAGAGGAGGCTGTGCCGTCAGGAAGGAGCCAGAGGTCAGTGAGGGTCAGTACATGGCAGGAATGCAAGAAGAAAAGGTTTCAGATAAAGGCAAATGAAGAATGCCTCTAGTGAAGAGAATAGATCTGGAGTGGGACTTTAGGAGCAGAGAGCCTATGGGGGAATGGGAATGAGGGAGCTAGGAATAGGAAATGGGGAGTACCACAATAACCAGGGGTTCAGAATCACTGGGATTGGGGAGAGCACAAAGAATCACTGAGGAATAAATGAGTCCAAGCAGAGTGTCAATGGCGAGAGAGATCCATTTCAAGAAGCAGGTAATTAGATTGTTCAAGGCCCTCCCTCGAGAACCAACTTCATGACCAGTGGCAATAAGAATCCTAACTCATAACAGGCAGGAGTATGTGAATGTATGGCCTAGAGTGGGGATCCTGATAGCAGGTAGGAGCTGGGAATTTGAAATGGGTGTTTCCAGGCAACAGCCTTTGGAGTAAATAGAGAAGGCTCTGGGATGAAGACAGAGGCCAGGAGCTGGCTAGAATGGATTTCGTCTATGGTGGGAGTTACTGAGAAGTCCCTGGAGTGAAGAGGCCAGGCAAAGAATTCGAGATATAAAGCTAGAAGGAACCTTAGAAATCAGCTAGTTCAAATTCCTCATCTTACAGTGAGGGAAACCAAGATCCAGGTAGGTAAAATGACTCCAGGTTAGGATCATAGCTCTAGAGCAGGAAGGGACCTGAGAGCCCACCTAATTCAGCTCCTTGGTTTTACATGGGAAAACTGAGGCCCATGTTGTGTGAAGACAAGTGATGCCTAAGATTACACAGTAGTAAGTCCTGGGACTTGAATGC
The DNA here is from genome assembly GCA_028646595.1 of Phalanger gymnotis. NCBI lineage: Eukaryota > Metazoa > Chordata > Mammalia > Diprotodontia > Phalangeridae > Phalanger > Phalanger gymnotis. The sequence goes on from JAQQSZ010006332.1 coordinate 5,358, forward strand.
AGAGGAATATAGGTGTGGAATGAGGTGAACCCTTGCAGATCTGACCAATGTGGTTTGTTTGTCTTGATTGAGCTTTTTTGTTATAAGGTAGAGCTCTATTTGTGGTATGTGTGCGTGTGTGTGTGTGTGTGTGTGTGTGTGTGTGTGTGTGTGTTCATAAAGGAGAGGGAAAGTCATTGGAAAATAATCAAGTAAAAATTTTATAAACATGTTATTAAAAAAAGGAATTGTGTTGGGTTCAGTGGGGAAAGGACTTTGCAAAGGAGGAGAATATCTTGGCACTTGGTGCTTGGGAGTGTGGAAGCTGCCTGCTCCCTAAGGGGGCTCGTCCTTGTTGATTGTTAACAGTGTCATGGTATCTGGAAACCAGTCACCCCAGCTTCCTCCCTGCTGGTACATGGCTAGGAGGGCAGTGCCCAGGGATCTGGCTTTATTTGGGGGAGGGGGTGTTCCACTAGGATCATCAGCATTAGCCTAGTAGGCTGAACCCAGGCCTTGGGTGCTGGCTCTCCTTCTTTCTAGCTTTGGGTCCTTGGTCAAGTTACTTTTCCTTTTCAGCATCAGTCTCCTTATCTGGAAAATGGGGCTGCTGAGGCTTGCATAACCCAACTCACAGAATAATTATGAGGCAAGCACTTTGGACACTGCAGTCATCCTTTTCAGCCCTTGCCCATCTAAGGAGGGGGGAAGCTGGCAGCTGGCCTTAGGCGCATATCCCCAGGCTCATTTGAGCTGTTATAAACCAAGCCGTGGCTTGTTTTTTTTTTGTCATCTGGTCACCTTGCCTCCTAATCATCATTCCCATTCTTAGAGCCTTTTTCTTAAAGTCTGCAGAGCAGTTAGGCAATGCAAGTCTTCTCATTTTATAGAACAGGAGACTGAGACCCAAAGAGATAAAACAACTGGAGGTCGTTGAGATTAGAGCTAGAAGGAATCTTACATGTAATCTAGCTCAGTGGTTCTTAAAATAAAGCTCAGGGACTCTTGAGACCCTTTCAGGGGAGAGGAGTCCTCAAGGTCACAATGATTTTCCTAATAACATTAAGATGTCTTCACTTCTAATATGGTAAATATTGAGGAACACAAGGCACGTAAACAAAAGGACTTGGGAGTCCTCAGTTTTGAAGTGTGTAAAAGGGTCAGTCTTGAGATCAAAAAGTTTGAGAGCTGCTTATGTCATCCAACTGCATCATTTTACAGATGAAGGAACAGAGGCACAGAGTGATTCTTTCAGTGCTCATTGTACCACCCTCTCCCCTGCATTCTAGCTCTTCTTCCTGAACAGACTGGGGTGGGGCTGGAGCAAAGCAGGAATCCTTCGGGATGTTAATGGTGATGTTAGTGGCTCATCCATGGTTGTCTCCAAATCCCCCAAAGGCAGGGAGATCTTGCCCAGGGGCACACAGTTATGGCTGAGCCCTGGGCCCCAGATCCTATGTACTTTCCATATCCTTCCCAATGCTGCGAGGTCACCTAGAGCAGCAGCAGTAGCCAACTCCAGGCTAGGGGATGTAGGTGTCCAGGGGAGTCTGGGCCGTGCCACTTGACCCTTGGCCCTTACCAGCTCCCCAGGTTCACCTGCCCTGGACCTGGGGGTGTCACAGAATGCTGGTGGTGGGAAAGAGTCATTCTGAGTGGGGATCGGGGACAGGCCAATGAAAATCAATCAGCCTGTGCCAAACCAAGGGTCTCTCCTGCTCACTCTACCCCTTCCCCTCTCTCCCAAGAGAAATGTGTCTGCAGGTTGTCCCAGTAGTTGCAGCCCATTCTCATTTTCTCTAGCAAGCCACTCCTTACATCGGTAAGTGGCCTGGGTCTGTCTGGAGCTCAGCCAAGGGTCAATCTGTGCTCACAGCAATTGTGGGGGACGCTGAGTCATAGGATCTAGAGCTGGGAGGGACCTTCATCCATCCCTCTGGACCCACTTCCTCATTTGTGACCTGGGGACATTGGAATGACATCTTGGCCACAAGGCCTGTGAGTGATGCTAGAATCAGCAGCAAAGAGGACACAGATAGCAGCAAATGGAATTTCCAAAGGACCTTCCTGCTTAGACATTCTATGAGTTTGTGATTCTGATGCCAGTGACCAGATGGGGCGTTCAGCTTAGATGAAGCTTTCTATCCATAGGCCTGGTTTGGGGCAGTGTGGCCCAGTGGCAGTTGTAGTTGGGAGTTTCAAGGGGGCCATCATCTGCAGAGAGGTACACAGCTTTGGGGAAGGGAGGCTGGGTTAGCAGATTCCACATGAGGCTGCTACTTACCATATTCCTGGAGTTTAATTCACTGGTAGGTTTTGAAGTTCCAGTCACTGACGTGTATGGGGGCTTGAAGCGGGTAGGTGGGATGGAAAAGGGGGGGCCAGCATAGCAACAGATCACAGATTTTAGCAACCTACTTCCACGTTTTAATTAAGGCAGGATGTGGGAGTCTGTAAAACACTGCTGACGAAGCCTAAATGGTTTGGAGCATACGCTGGCCTCCCCAGTGACTCTGAGGATTGGGGGACAAGTGAGCCAGCCGGGAGGCCTGAGCTCCTGGTTCTGCCACTTACTCCCCATGTGACCTCAGGGGAAGGCACTTCTCCCCTCCAGGCCTCTGTAGAGTGAGGATTCATAGCTTACCTGTCCGAAGGCAGGCGATTGGCCCACATTATCTCCTCAAATCACTTTCAGCTTTAAACTATATGAGACTGAGTGGAAAGAGTATACCCAACTAGGAGTCATAAGACCAGGACTTGAGATCTGCACCACTGGCTGTGTGACCTCTAGCAACACCTTGTCTTTCTGGACCTCAGATTTCTAATTTGTAAGATGAGCAAACACAGGCAGAGTGGTTGTGTGAAAAAAAAATCTCAATCCATATGAATGAAAATCAGGAAAGGGTTTGCCAGAACTTGTATGGAGTGTGATGGCTATCTCTTCGCCACCGCCTTTCTGCACTCCAAGTTTTTAGAGAGAATATTTAGGGACAACAAAGCATAGCTAAACAAACAGAAGTGGGTGAAGTGATGGGGGCAGTATCATAAGTGGAGAAGGGAAAAATTGACCTGTGTTTGGAGACCAAAGAGTTAAAGGATGCCACAAGGAGGAAGAGAAGGAAAAAGACACTTGAAACTGTGAAACACAGATGAGATTCTTCCAGAATACCAAGGCAGCCAGATGTCACCATGGACGGTGTTGAGGAAGACCTGAGTTTGAATCCAGTAGAAGCATCAGGGGCAGGAGGCAAAGGGTGATGGTATCCAACCATCCATCTACCCATCTACCCATCAATCTAATTCAAAGGATTTTAAACTCAAAATGTTGAGGGAAAGGAGGTGGTATCCATGCATCCACCCATCAACCAATCTAATTCAAAGGATGAGGAAGGAGAGAAAACCCATGGCCTCCAATGTCTGTCCTCGAATCTCCCAACTTGCAAGGGAAACTAGAGTCCCTAAGACAAGGAGGCAGATTTGCCCTCCCACATATCATGGAGACTTGGTGAGAAGAAACCTGTGGCTGAAATACGGTTCTTGATTTGCCTGTCTTATCTAAAAGGACCTGACTAGGTAAAGAGGGTGAGTGGAGTAGCATTGTACAGAAGGGCAGGATAATTTACTGCCTACTTGGAGGCAGGAAGACACAGGTTCCTACTAGCTCTGTGACCCTGTAGAGCTCACTTAACTTTTGTGGGCCTTGGCTTCCTTACATGCCCAATGAGGGAGTTGGCCTTAATAATCCCTAAGATTCCTTCCAACTCTCAAGCTGTGATCCCATTGTCCTCAAGCCTGGGAAGATTTTGAGAAAAGGCATTGATGAATTGAGAAGGGCCACTAGGTTGGCAAGTGGGCTGAGGACCTCATCATAGATGGACTCAAGGAAAGAACTGGGAGAAGAGTAATTATTAGGCCTATGTCCTTCTCCCTTGCTAGGCAGACTAGATTGTTCTAGCCGAATTGTCAGTAAAAAGAGTTCTTCTGTAAACGTGCTTGATGTGAATCCAAGGAGGAACCAAGCGTAACATTTGTTTAAAAAGAGAGGCATCAGTCTCCATGATCCCTAGGAAGTCAAATCTGCCTCCTTGTGTTAAGGGACTCTAGTTTCTTTTGCTTGTTGGGACATCTGGCAATTGACATTGGAGATCATGGGTTTTACTTCCTGTGAAGTAACTTCCTGTGAACTTCTGGGTGTCTCACCAGCTCTTCTTTCTTCATTTCCACTCTTCCACAATGATCTCCAGCTTGGTGTATATTCAAAGGCAATTTCCTCTCCTTCACCTTTTGAATTAGATTGTTTAGTTGGTGGATGGATGGATGGATACCACCTCCCTTCCCCCACCCTTTTGAGTTTAAAGCCCTTTGGATTAGATTGATGGGTGGGTGGATGGATAGCATGACCCTTTGCCTCCTGCCTCTGACCCTTACTACTGAATTCAAACTCAGGTCATAGGCCTATGTATCCCCCTTTTTGACCCACCTTTTAATTGGACTGGGAGTCAGTAAAACCTGGGTTCAAATCTCACCTTTGGTGTTTATTGCCTGTGTAACCTTGGGCAAGTCACTTTACCTCTGTGGGGCTCATTGTCTGCAGAGAGAGAGACAGAGAGAAGGAGAGAAAGAGAAAAGAGACAGAGAGAGGAGAGAGAGAGACAGAGAAGACAGACAGACAGACACAGAGAGAGAGAGATTCATTTCCGTAGGTGTGGGAGGTTTCTGTCAAGCTGAGGGAAATCCTCTGGAGAGAGACAGGGGCCCTTTGGGACGTGTGCCTCAGTTTCTTCCTTGGTAAAATGAGGGGATTTAATGAGATAATGTCTGTCTATGTCAAGTGTTTAAATCAGGTTTTAAATCCATAGGTCATTGGATCATAGGACTGACTCCCAGGCTGGGGCTGTCACACTTCGCCATTCCGCCTCATCCTTAGGGGTTAATAACAAGCATTCATACAGTGCTTTAGGGTTTGCAGAGCACTTTACAAACCTGATCTCATTTTATCCTCATAGTAACCATAGGAGGCGGGTGCTGTTGTTACTTCCATTTTATAGATAGGGAGTCAAAGTCTAGAAGAGGCCAAGTAACTTGCCTGGGGTTACAGCTAGTAACTATGTGAGACAGGATTTGAACTCAGGGCTCCCAGAATGAAGGGCCAAGGCTCTATCCCCTGAACCACCTAGATATCCCTATTTAGACAAAGGTCTGCTATTCAGGGGCTAGCCACGCTTCCCCCAAGCCTCAGCATACTGGGCCACTGAGCAAGAGACTCTCTGGTCTCCAGATGGTGACTGTGGCCTTCTTGCCACTTTGGATTCTTTGTCCTCAGCGTGTTATTAAACTGTAGCAGCCCGCCCCCCCAAGCCGCATAAAGACTCACATGACCCGATAGACTCAGTGCCTGAAAGAAATTAGGTCAAGCCTTAAAGAAACCGTTACCTAATTCTGTTCAGTGGCTCCCTATCTCCCTGGGATTGCAGACCATTCGCAGCTGAGCCCCGCCCCCCCCTTTAAGGTTCTAGAGTGGTTATCCATCCATAGGATCATGGAATATGACATCTAGAAGTGAATTTAGAACAGAAAGACTGAAAGGGAATTTAGAACATAGAATGAATGTTGGAATTGGAAGGGCCTTAGAACACAAAACATGGAACGTTGGTACTAGAAGGGGTCTAAGAACAGAGAACACAGAAGGTCAGAGCTGGAAGGGCCTTAGAAGTCAATTTAGTCCAACCATCTCATGTACTGGAGGAAACCCCAGGAAAAGTGGCTTGCTTGGGATTCACTGGTAGTGATCAGCACCTCTGTGATTCGTTATCTCATAAGCTCCCCCTCAGCATTCCTGGGATGTAGGCTGGACCAGGATTATTGTCCCCATTTTGTGGATGGGAAAAGTAAGGCCAGAGAGGAAAAGTGATTTTTCTTAAGCTTCCAGAATCATCAAATCTCAGCATGGGAAAAGATGAAAGACGCCAAGCCCTGCCTGACCCAGAATCCCCACTATGAGAAGTGGTCTTCCAGCCTCTACTTGTAGTAGTTCTCATTGCCTTGTGTGGAGCCCATATGTGCCCTCTCTGCAATCTTCCCTCCTTGTTCCTGGTTCTGCTGTTGGGAGCCAGGCAGGACAAGTCTGGTTCTGTTTCCACTCAGCGGCCCATCAGTAGCTGAAGAAAGCTCTCATGATCTTGCCGCCCCCCACCCAAGTCTTTCATTTTCCAGGTTATGAGGATCTTAGCAAGAAGGGGCTCTGGAGCCATCTGGTCTAACCCCTTCATTGTACAGATGTGTAGACTGAGGCCTAGAGAGGCCCATTCACACCCGAAAAAGGTAGCTGTCAGTCAGCCAACAAACTTGTATTCAGAGCCCTTTATGTGCTAGGCATATCCAAGATATAATGAGTGATAATCACTGGGGATACAAAGAAGGTTTACCCTTCTTTAGTCCAATTTAGTCCAACCATCTCATGTACTGGAGGAAACCCCAGGAAAAGTGGCTTGCTTGGGATTCACTGGTAGCGATCAGCACCTCTGTGATTCGTTATCTCATAAGCTCCCCCTCAGCAATCCCTGCTGTCCAGGAGCTCACAATCTAATGGGGAGGGGGGTGCAGCAAGCCAACATGCAAATAACAGCCTAGCTACACACAGGATGAATTGGAAATAACCAAGGGAGGAGCTGCGCCAGAATTTAGAGGAATGGGAAAATCTTATAGACCAGGCATGGGGAACCTGCAGCCTCCAGACCACACATGGCCCTCTAGGTCCTCAGGTTCAGCCCTTTGACTGACTCCAAACTTCACAGAACAAATCTCCTTAATAAAAGAATTTGGTCTGTCAAATTTGGACTCAGTCAAAAGGTGGCCTTCAGGCCCCAGGTTCTCCACCTCTGCTATGTGCTACTTGAAGGAAGCCTGGGGCAAAGTTAAGGAAGGAGGCTTGTTCCAGGCTTGGGGAAGAGCCATTGAAGATTCCTAGAGTTTTGTTGTAGGGATAGAAAGGAGGCTCATGTTATAGAATGGGAAGGAGGAAGGGGAAGGGATAAGAAAACTGGAGAGGTAGGGGAAGGATGGACTAGGTTATGAAGAGTTTTAAATGCTAAACCCAGGATTTGTTATTTGATCTTATAGGTGATAGGGAGTCACCAGAGTTTATTGAGGTGGAGAGAGAGGGGATGACTTTGTTGGAACTGTACTTTATAGGAAAACCACTTTGGTAGTTGAATGGATGAGGGATTGGAGTGGGGAGAGACTTGAGGCAGGCTGACCTGCCAGCAGGCTACTGCAGTAGTCCAGGAGTGAGAGAGTGAGGTGATGAGGGCCTGCACAGAGTGAGGCAGTGTCAGAGGAGAGAAGGGGGTGTATTGGAGAGATGTTTGTTGCAAAAATCGGCAGGCCTTGGCAACAGATTGGATATGGAGGTTGAGAGAGATACCTGGGAGATTGGGGGGATGGTGATGCCCTGGAGAGTAATAAAAAAGTTGGGAGGGGTGTGGGTTTAGGAGGAAGGTTAATGAATTTGGACATGTTGAATTTAAGATGCACATTCAACATCCAGTCGGAGAGGTTCAGTAGATGGTAGATGAGATGAAAGATTGGAGGTCAGCAGAGAGGTCAGGTAGGGCAGGAGAGGCAGAGATCCTAAATGGCCCAACCTCCAAACTGGAAATTCAGATGCCTATTAAGAAAAAAGTTTGTCTGCAAGGTCACAGGCTGCCCAAGCTGTCCCCAAAAGATAAAGGTTAAAAGAAGGCCAGTTTTCCCCACAAAAGCCTTGCCTGTTCTCTCTCCTTAGCCTTTTTGGCCAAATGGATTTTCATTAATAAGGGCCATTAAGAATTCAATTCTATTCAAGAACAATTTGCTGAGGCCCACTCTGAGTAAGGCACTTTGCTAGGTGGCCTGGGCCCTGAGTTCGTGGAACACACAACCTAGCAGGGAACACGTAATGCATTCTCAAATAAACCTAATTGGTGGCACTCTTAATGCAGTGGAAATCAGCCTCCTGGATTTGGAGTCAGATGACCAGGTTCGAAATCTTCACCTCCTAATGGAAAAAAAAAAATGAAGCTTTTTGAGGAGAGCTTCTTCTTCCCTCCTTCTCCCCCTCCTCCTCTCCCTTTTTCTCCCCTCTCTTCCTTTCTTCCCCCTCCTCCCTCCTCCCATATCACCCACCCACTAACTCCTCCTCCACCTCTATCATATAAGGACTTGGCCCTTCTTCTGTTCAAGGCAAACTTCTCTCCATGCACAAGTGATCCCATTCCAGCAAACTATCCCTTCTGACAACCCCACTCT
>JAQQSZ010006333.1:0-13622 GCA_028646595.1 Phalanger gymnotis
AAAAAAAAATAAAAAAAGAAGATAGATACACAGTTCATTGCAGGACTCATATTTTAATCCTTCCTCTTTGGTAGGATCTGTCAGAGAATTCAGTTCCTTACATAGCCTTTAAGAATCCAGGCGTCAGAGAAGGACTTGAAGGAGTTAACTGTGGAGGATGGTTTTTTTTCCTTAATCTATAAAGAGTTAACTATTTAAGATCAAGAAGCAGCATTATACTCAATTTGGGCACATTCCCTTTTAAAAACAGTAACAAGACAAGGATTATCTTTATCACCCCATGATTGTATGCACAATGTCCCAGAAGTCTTAGTGTACTTTTAAACTAAGCTTTAGTAGTTTGAAAGTGCCCTCAAACTTTTGAGATACTATCTATAGTACTAGAAAAGGCATAAAGAAATATAAATGTCGCTTTTTCAGATGACATGATTGCATACCTAGAAAATAAAATAAATCAGTAAAAAATTAATAGTAGTAACAAATTAGTGAAGTTGTCAAAGACTGTAAGATAAATTCACAAAAATCAATTGCATTTCTATAAACTAGTGACACAGATCTAGAAAATGCGATGAAAAAATGAATTCTTTTCACAATAATGATAACAGAAACTATTAAACACTCAGATATTAGTTTAACTTAGGACAGAAGAGATTTATTCCAAGAAAACCATAAGTCTTAATGGAGAAATAAAGGAAAACATGAATAAATGGAGAGCTATAACCAGCTCTTGGATAGGAACATTAATATCATAAATATGACAATATTCCCCAAGCTAATATATAGATATAATATCAAATAAAATTGCTACGTGATATTTTATAGAAATCGATAAACTGATAGTGATTACTGGGTTTTGAAACATATTACAAAATGACAGTTATCACAAGCATATAGTATTTGGGTTAAAAAAATTAATAGAATGGAGATTCCAGCAATAGATTTAAACTGTATTAATAACTTAATATATGACAAACCAGATGCAACACAAACAGTGGGCAAATGAATCACCATTTAATAACTGCTTTGGGGACAATTGAATTCCTACCATATGCTGCAATAAATTCCAGATGTGTCAAAGAGTTAAACAGTTTTTAAAAATCTATTAAAACAGCAGAAGAAAATGGAATAACGTATTTTTTCCATTTATAGAGTGGAAAATAAATTCAAGACTATTAAAGAAGTGGAAGATAGATTTCATAAAAGAAGAGTGTTAGAGTGGCTGACAATCTGTTCATCTAGTCCAAATGTAGGCTCAGAGTGGTAACTAACTTTCCCAAGGTCAGACAGATGGGAGCCAGCAGCCAGTGAAGGAGCTGAACATTATTACTGTCCTTACTCCAAGTCCCATATTGCATATAGCCACATATCTATGGTTTAATATCTAAAGATAAGATGTATTTACATAATTTAATCTATAATAATTATATAAATATCACTAGGAACCCAACAAAATGAATGAGAAAAATACTCCAAAAATGTTCCATGTTTATTATTCAAAGTACATAAAAAATTACACAACACATGAGATAAGCCCTCTTGATCAGTAGTCCAAAGAGATGAACACACAGTTTGCATATATGTGTAACTCTTATGTCAGTGACTCATATGAGACAAAGGGCTTGGATATACTTGGGGGATATCAGTCACTTCCATGACTCCTTTTTTACCTCTCCCTCCCTCCCCCAAATGAGAACATCACAATACCTTCCACCGTGTTGTTGCTGGACTCCCATGGCACACACCTGCCAATAGCTTAGCGTTTATGTACCAGACTGCCTTGTATGAGTTATCTCACTTGATCCTCACAGCACCCTGTAATGAAACTCAGGCCAAAAGGGATTTTTACCTGTCTGGGGGTAACATAACTAGGAAGTGTCTAAGGCAGAATTTGAATTCTAGTCTTCTAGACTCCCGGGACAGCCAGGTGGTTCAGTACCAGGCCTAGAGTTAGGAACACTCAAGTTAAAATGTGGTCTTGGGTGTGGAACCTATGGCCTCAGGCCACATGTGGCCCTCTAGGTCCTCAATTACAGCCCTTTGACTGAATCCAAACTTCACAGAACAAATTCCCTTCATAAAAGGACTCTAGACTAATAAGAGTATTTGTCCTGTGAAGTTTAGATTCAATCAAAGGGCCGCACTTGAAGACCTAGAAGGCCACATGTGGCCTTGGCCACAGGTTCCCACCCCTGCCTCAGACACTTACTAGCTGTGTGACCCTGGGCAAATCACTTAACTCTGCTTGTCTCAGTTCCTCTTCTGTAAAAGGAGCTGGAGAAGCAAATGGGAAACCATTCCAGTATCTCTGACAAGAAAACCCCAAATGAGGTCACAAGTCGGACAGGATTGAAACAACTGAACAACTCCTCCCTGATTCCAGGCCCACTGCTTTAGTCACTGAGCCACCAGCTACCAATGATTTTCTTGATTCACAGACTTCAAAGAATCAAAAGGTTTTTTCTCTGTTATCAGCAAAAGAAAACAAACAGATGTCATGGAATGCAATAAGCATCCCATAGCCCCTTCCCAGGTACCTAGCAAGCCTTAGGTACTTGCAGTAGCTTTTCTGTCCTGTCCTCCTTGATGACAGTGACGTCCTGCCTGGTTCCTCTGGTGTCCTCCGTTCCCTCCCTCTTGTCCTTCCACCTGAAATTCTCTGCATCTCCCAGCAGAGTAGGGAGGCACCTTCAGATGGGTGAGGTGGGAGAGACTCCCACTCCTGCTGCCACTGGTCTGTGGCCTTATGCACCACTCTCTGCCCTACTGGAGCAAACAACTATGGACAAAGTGGAGGTAATCACAGAGGGAAGAGCTAGGGAAGAGCTAGGGATGAGGTAGAGTCTGGAGATGGTTCTTTTAGGAGATGGGATTTTAGCTGATAGAAACCAGGCAGGTCAGGACTTAAGAGGAGACAAGGAAGAATGTTCCAGGTATGGGGGATAGCCTGAGAGGGCCAAAAGATCAGGAGGCCCGAGTCGCTTCCTTGAAGAGTATGTGGCAGGGAATGAAGTGAAAGAAGACTGGAAAGGCAGGAGGGGGCTAGGTTATGGAGAACTTTGAATGTCAGGTAGAGCATTCTGTATTTTATCCTGAAGACAATAGGGAGCTACTGAAGATTGTTGAGTGGGGTAACATGATCTGATCTGTACTTTTGTAAAAGTCAACTTTAGTGGTTGAATGGAGGGCGAGTGGGGAACAGACTTGAGGTGGGCAGATGCACCAGCAAGCTCTTGCAGTGGTCCAGGCATGAGGTGATGAGGGCCTTCACTAGAAGAGAATGGGCAATACCATTCCCTTGGGAATCCACAAGATCATGGACCTCACACCATCCAGCAATCTCCACCTTGACAGAAAGTTGGGTCAAAGTGAAATTCAGGGCATGAAACCTGTTTCCTCCCAACATTTGGCAGCACTTTTTCTACCCATACCAGTATTTTGCACAAATCTTCTGACTTCTTCAGTGCTCCTAGCTCCCAGTTCCCATCTTCCCCAAAACCCGTGTCTCATCTGGCTCCTGAGTTTCTCTGGGGCCAAAAATTACCCAGGCCACTTTAGCCCTACTCTGGGATAGAGTGATTGGATTAGGAGGGGTAAGGCAAAAGGGGGTGGGAAAAGAGAATTTTGGGGGGATGAGAGGAGAGCTAAACAAGTTAGGACAGGCCCAGAAAAAAAAGTTTCAATTTCCTATAGGTGAGAAAATACAGGCGACAAATCTGGATAAGAGAAAATACATAACCTCACTGACAAAGAAATGCAAATTAAAACAACTTCATAGTACTGTTATATATCAACTTAACCTATAGTTGACTTGTAAACTTTACAGTACTGTTGTATACCAATTTACCTTCATAAAAGTAAAAATCTATCGTAACAGCATGATGAAATATTTATATCAATTATCAATGGTACTATACATGGTTTCAATATTTCTGGGTATTCTTTGGCATTATATAATAGGTAAAAGGAAACAGTCATATCCTTTGAGAATATGACCCAAGGAAATGACCCAAAAGGAAAATAAATACTAGATTTGGAAAAAAGAGAAATAGAAATCAACAACATACTAAGCAATGGAGGAATGACAAAACAACTATATGGTACATGAACATAAAGTAATATGGTATATAGTAATATGTATATATGTATAGACATATACTAGATGAAAATGTATATGAAATAATGAATAAATGAAAAAATTGTTAAGCATTTACTTTGTGCAAAGCAATCTTAATTTAAAAAAGCAGGACACAAAATAGTATTGTACATGTTGATTATGTTGAAAAGCACATATCTATACAGTAGCAATGATAAGAGAAGCCAGAATAGTTAGAATTTATTGTGCAGTAGTGTTGTTTAGTTGTTTCAGTTGTCTGAGTCTTTGAAACCCCATTTTGGGGTTTTCTTGGCAAGATACTGGTATGGGGGGGTATAGCTTGCCACTTCCTTCTCCAGCTCATTTTACAGATGAGGAAACTGAGGGTTAGGTGACTTGCGCAAGGTCACACAACTAGTAAGTTTCTGAGGCCAGATTTAAACTAAGATGAGTCTTCCTGATTCCAAGCCTGTTGCTCCTTTTGTGAGAAGACCAATTAGGATATCTAAACATTTGGGGGGGATATTTCAAAAATTCCATTCCAGTCTATTAATGTAGAGCTAAATTGTTTTTGTGACTACCTCATTGCTTTTGTCAAAGATGTGTCCAAGCTTCCCCAATCTTATTTTTCATGAGAATAGTAGAGGTCGGCTAACTTTTTAAGGAGTGTCCAAATTATTTCAAATTATTGAAATATTATGGTATTGGTTATTGTATAAAACAAATAAATAATAAATTTGGGTCTTGATAAACACTTAGTTTATTGTAAGATTTCATTGCAGGGGTCTTCATTGTAATAGTACTTAATTCATACCAATTTCTCGTACAGTTATGTGTGTTTTCACTGACCATTTTTAGAATAGCCAGTTCTGTTTTCTACATATTGGTCATTAAAAAATGTTCTTATATATACAGTCTGTTGAGTAATACACATAGTTCATACCTTTTAGAAGTTTACAGTCTAGGTATATAGAACATTTTTGGTACTCAGTATTTCTTATTGATTTTGAAACTTATTCTGTGACCTACAGTTGGATGTATTGTTCACATAAACCTCTTTAGAGAAATATACTTACCCTGGATTAAGAAAATATACCAAATCCTTTTGTGGGAGTATGTTAGTTCTTCATATTGCATTAGTCCAGCAAACATCTTGGTTTTTTTTTTCCCAGAGAGTTGACATCATAAAGAATCAATTCCATTTTGACACTTAATAATATGTCTCATAAAAGTCTTCCCTGCTCTGCTGGAAAAAAAAGAAAAAAAAAAGAAAAAGTGGTGCTGGGATTAAATAGGCTTCCAGGCCTAAATTCTCTACCTGGAGCTGAGTATTTTCTGTCATACATGGCAGGGTGAACAGTTTGTAAGGCTAAAATGAAGACTAGGTAGAACAATTAACACAAATCTTAATTTATTTGCAGCTTTACAAGCTACACTTTTTGTACGGCATCCAGAAACTGGGAAATTGTTGGTCAATTTTGATCCCAAAATTTTAGAAATTGTTCGAGAAACTAAATGCATGATAAAGATGAAACTGGAAGTACCAGACCCAGCAAAAAGACTGCTAAAACTGGAAGCTAAGTTGAAATCAAATAAACTATATTTACAGGTAATGTAGAAATTATCTTTACTCAGTTTTTGAAGGAGATATTTTTCTTTTAAAGCAAGATGCTTTGTGTTGGATGTAGCTTACTGAGCTATGCTCCCAAACTATCTTTTCTCTGTTATATCTATATTCACTTTATATGCAAAGAGAAAATTATGTTGCCTTTTGCCTTTTTATGGTCAAATTGGCTATTGGCCATGTGGAAAAACTTAGTAATAAATAGGAAAGAATAAAATTGGGTTAGAGGTTGGGGAAGAAAAAAGGAAGAAAAAGTAAGATAGACAGAGATCAGATAAAGAATTTTGGAGAGTGAAACTGCCAATGAAACAAATAATGGAAGGGCTTTCAAAATATCCCTTTATATATGAGAAAGATCAACTTTTTCCCTAAAAGGCACCAATCTTCAATTCATAGGAAAATGGTTTTTACATACTGTGATGGAAGTGTTACCATATTTCCCCATGTATAAGACGCATCTTAATTTTGGGCCCTGAAATTTAAAAAAAAAAATGTATTACATAAAGTCATTGAACTCAAGTTTTATTCATCTGCTCATAGCTTTCAGGCATCTTTTAGGCAAGTCTGGTGCATGTACACATGTTTGGTCCATTCTGTTTCATGAACCTGAAGCACCAATTGTGTCCTCCTTTGAAATCAGTAACTTCTTTTTCATCAGCAATTATTCTTGCCTCATGCTGAACCATCTTTGTGGACACAGGAATTCCAATTGCCCTTTGCTCTTCAATCCATATCTTCAATTCCCTCTCTAAGTCAGGCCATTTTGCTGACTTGCTTCTCGTGGTCTTCTGCTGTGGCGTTTTCAGTAGGGTTTCTTCTTCCCGTAGCCAGTCTCAGATTGTTTTCTCAGTTGGAGGAGGACCAAACTTACATTCAGCAGCATGACTTCCATTCACTTTTGCAAACTGGATCACTTTTAACTTGAATTTAGCACTGTATGAAAATATTTTCTGGGCCATTTCTGGGGAGAACGTGGCAAAACATAACCTAATATACTGGTAACAAATGTGAAACAACGAGTACAAAGACAACAAGTGTGAAAAAGCAGGAAATGCAAGTAAAAAAATCTACAACAATGAGCACAAAAACAAGCATGAAAAAGCTGGAAATGCAAGTAAAAAAATCTACAACAACGAATGCGAAAATAAGTGCCAGAAAGTGGGAAATGCAAGTAAAAAAATCTACAACCACTGTATGTCGCACCCAGTTTTTAGACCCCAAATTTTTTGAAAAAGGGTGCATCTTATACATGGGGAAATATGGTATAGATTATGGAAAAGGTAGAGTAATGAAATTCATAGCAACAGAACAAAAATAAGGAAGATGGTTGCCAGAAAGAGAGAAGCAGACAGAGAAATCTTTAGTGAAAATAGAAAAAAATCAAATTTTGTTAAGCTAAATTCATGCATGGCAGAAAAAACAAAGTCAAGATTTTCAAATCTTAAAGCACAATTTCCAAAAAAAAAGTAAACCTAAGCAAGTTGAAGTCAGATATGTTGAAATTTAATTTTTAACATAGTCTCTTCCTTCCTTTGAAAATTATGTGTGGGCACAATTCTAGAATGCTATTTGGGTAACTTATTCTGGAAGAAAAGTGATCAAAATCTTGGAAGGTGGGACTTTATGTAAAGAAATATTTGTCAGAAAAAAAGTAAAATCAAACAGCAGCTTGCTTAGCCTCTGTTCACAAAAATTCAAAAAGTTTTCCTGGTTCTGTGATTAGCAGAGCAAAATTTTAAAAGTCACATACACACACATGTATTTGCACACCGGGAGGCACTGATAAGCCACGACTTTGAAATGATGGGCATCCACATACAATCTAGAGGGCCTCCCAATAATGATCTCCTTGGCTTGTTCACCACCTTTCTGAAGTTTTCTCTTGGCAGTCTAATTTATTTTGCTTCCCAACAGGGAGCATTCAGCCTTCTTGCAAGTACTCAGGCCAACAGAGCCATTAAACATAGAGGAGGGGCAGCTAGGTGGCTCAGTGAGTAGAGCACCAGCCCTGGAGTCAGGAGGACCTGAGTTCAAATCTGGCCTCGGACACTTGACACTTACTAGCTGTCACTTAACCCCAATTGCCCTGCCTTCCTCCACCAAAAAAAAAATTAAAAATAAACATAGCTGAGACAAGCTATGTTTATATGTTTATTTTTTATTTAAAAATAAACATAGCTGAGACAAGGTTTATTCAAGGCAGTAAAGAATGCAGGGAAGACTAGTATATGAGCTACTAACAAAGAAGTAGGGAAAGTTCCTCATTGTGATCCCCATTCCCTTTATCTCCTCAAGTGACTGGGGCCAGACAATACAAATTACTCTGAGAAGTCTTCAAGAAATCAGCAAAAACACTGGAGGAGGAAAGGAACAAAGCTAGAAGTGAATGTTGGAAACCCTGTCACAATGGCAGACTCGTGTGCCCATTGCTAAAGGAAAAAAAGTGAAGTCAGAAATACAAGTCAAGAAAGTTAATACTTTCAAAAGTAAAAAATAAAAGTTGGGAATCATGGAAAAAACAATACTTGAGGAAGTCATGATTTGTTGGTACTTCTTCTACCAAGGCAAATTGTAGCCTTTCCTCATCTTAATAGGCTACCTTTGAGGGTTGCCATAGTAAAAACAAATACTATGCATTATAAACATTTTTTGAAGAATATTGAATTTCATATTCTGATTTGACTAAATATGATTGTTACGATACAGCTCTTTAGTGTTTGACAAAATCATACCAATAGCCATTTTAAATGTGAAGAATTATAAGAATTTTTAATTAGGGTCAGAAAGGTCAGTTGCCAGGACTTTGGGCTCATTTTTCTGCTCCATTTTCTTTCTTCCTAAAGTTCTAGTCCATTCTTGGTATCTCTGGAGTAGATGCTATTAAAACCTAAGAGTCCCCGAGGCTTATTTAAAGAATGAGCTAGAACTATTTATCATTTACCATTGGATCTCTTCCACTAGTTGCTACTTGGGCTAAGGGGGCAAACCTCGGGGGTAGCTATGAACTAGAGTGAGTGCTTCATGACTCAGCAGTGCTGATGGAAATTTCTGTAAGCTCAAAGGATGTATTTTAAGGCCTGGCAGTTTTGGCTGAATATTTTGTGTTTCCTTAAAGAGTAGTTGACCAAGGCTTCTGAGATGATGCTGGAGATTCATAGTAGAGAGTGTCTTTTAAGGCTCAAATTCATCTTCCACTCCCTATCAGTATTAGTACTAATAATGTGTGTGTGTGTGTGTGTGTGTGTGTGTGTGTGTGTGTGTGTGTGCTCTGATTACAATTGTGTGGGAAACAAAAGAAGGAATTCTGTTTCCACAGGATTTAAAGTACTTCCAGCTTTAAGTGGTAACAGAATGTAAGTCAGAGATGACTGGTTCTAGTCAGAGCTGTGACCT
Organism: Phalanger gymnotis; assembly: GCA_028646595.1. Taxonomy (NCBI): domain Eukaryota; kingdom Metazoa; phylum Chordata; class Mammalia; order Diprotodontia; family Phalangeridae; genus Phalanger; species Phalanger gymnotis. Next base: position 9,111 of record JAQQSZ010006333.1, read on the forward strand.
AGCAGAACCAGGCTTTGATCAGGTAAAAGACTGGAAGCTTGTAGGCATGCTTAATGAGCTGTTGGAGGAGGGGCATGAAGTGGGCAGTTCAGGAAGTTGCATCTAGCCAATGGAGAGCAAGGGAGGGAAATTTGAATTGGGAGCAACATAAAAAGTGTTACATTTGTCTGAGCAAGTGTACTCTCCATTTGGGAGGTACTGATTCACTAGCAATGTAAAATGAGAACTTTCCTGTCTTCACAAAGGGTATTGTTCTTTCTAGAGTGAGCACACTTCTCACTGTATATCTGTACTTTTGGTGTTGTTGAGTTGTCTCAGTCATGTCCAACACCCTGTGATCCCATTTGGGATTTTCTTGGCAAAGATACCAGAGTGGTTTGCCACTTCCTTTGGCTCATTTTACAGATGAAGAACTGAGGAAAATAGGATTAAGTGACTTGCCCAAGGTCATAGAGCTAGTAAGTGCTTGAGGCCGCATTTGAACTCAGGTCTTCCTGACTCCTTTATCCACAGCATCACCTAGCTACCCAGGATCTGTACTTTAACAAGAATCAAAATAGAATTTATAGGAGTGATGTGTAAATAATGTAGAATTTAATCTAGTGTGATGTCACCAGTTAGGGGAATTTTATGATAGGAACACTGATTGCATGTGGGTTTAAATTCTGGCTGTTCTGTTTATTTGCTGATATTGATCATTTACTTAATCTGATCCTCAGTTTGCTCATCCATGAAATAAGAGAGTGAGACTAGATGACTCTTAAAATACTTTTTAGTTTAAATCCTATGTTTTGTTAAGATATTGGCACATACCTAAAAATCCAGTTACTTTTGCTGCTCTTGCCTTATTTTTCTCTACCTTTGAGGCTGCTAGGTGGAACAATGCATACTAGGCCTGGAGTCAGGAAGACCTGAACTCAAATTAGGTCTCAAGACACTTATTAGCTGTGTGACCCTGGGCAAGTCACTTAACCTTCATATGCCTCAGAGGTAATAATAATACTTACCTCCTAGGATAGTTGTGAACATAAAATGAGATAATATTTTTAAATCTGTTAGTACACTGCTTGGAACATAATAGGCACTTAATAAATTCTCATTACCTTCTCTTCCTCCTCACATTGCCCCTGCCTTGTCTCTATGCATGGGCTCCGTAGCATGGATTGCTTTGCTACTGTAAGTTATATATGACTTGCATTTATATGGCACTTTATATCTTATAAGATGCTTTTGTCATAAGGGAATGTGAGGGACAGAGCCATTGCCCCCATGTTACAAATGAAGAAACTGAGGCCTGGAGAGATTATATGCTCACAGCGCTAGTAAGAGGATAGAAAGGACCTGAACCCAGGCCTTCTGAATCCAATGCTTTTTACAAAACACTGCCTCCTAAAAGTCTACCAAATGGTAGACGTATCAATACTTTCCATTGCTTTATCTTCTCCTGAAGATGTCAGTTGTTATTATTACGGTTTTTCTATAAATCTTCCCCAGGAGCCATATCCAACCATTCAAGCTAGATAGCTGTCATCAGTGGCTTTGTCATGCTCCCAACTACAACATCTTTTCAAGTTTTATTGAATCAGTTACTTTTCTCTGGTTGATTCACTGTCACATACCGTCTTGGTTGTAATTAGGTCCCTGGTAGATATTGAGATTGAATCCCTATAATTTATGTAAAAATCAAACAACCTTCCAAGCGATCACGCAGAAGACTAAGCAAGCTAGCTGAAATTGTAGTTACTCTCCACAGAAGCTTAATATAGACTCATTAGTAAGAACTAATTTGTGAGAACTTTTGTATTCTTATTAGATTTTTATAAGAAAGTTAAATATAAAATATTTGTAGAGAAAATTGAAATAAAATTTAATAAATTGATATACAATTTGCTGTTTTAACTCTTAATAGGGTCTTCTACAGTATTATGATGATCTATGCCAGGAAGTACCTACTGTGTTTGTTAATTTGATGGCACCCAAAATGAAAAAGGTTGGTTATCCTGAAAGTATACTAAAACAAATATGTCTCCTTTAACTGTTGGCAGCAGTTCAGTGTCATATCTTTATTTCAGAGAATCTATATTTGCACTGAGGAAAAACTTTTAAGAGCCCTTTGGAAAACATTCCCTCCTAGCCCATTTGTAGTGCCTTACAATGTATAAAATAACTATGTGTACTGTCCTAAATACCATGGAACTTTAAAAATCCAACATATATATTTAGATATCTACATATATCTATATATACACATATATGCACAATAATCAGTTAGAGTAGTGAGAAATAACCAGGAAGTACCAAAAAGTGACCTTCAGTAAAATGGAAGACATTTTATTTCACAAATAAAGACAATATAGTGTTTTCTATAAATACAGATATATTACTAATGGAATGTTTTATTTTTAATCTTTATAGGTAGAATCTGTGTTGAGACAGGGATTAACGATATTAACATGGTCATCTCTAACACTAGACAGTTTCTTTCAAGAAGTTGATTCAGTTATGAATATGTTTAATCAACTTTTAAAAAAGGTATGTTCCTGATGTTATATAAACAAAATCATTAATATTTGTATTTTATTTAGGATATGATTAATATTTTATAAATTTATTATCTGCTTAAAGGGTAAGACTTCTATCTGAAAGTGAATCTCACTAAATTAAAAATGATATTTTCCATGCATTTTATTTACTGCTGTGCTGAGTATTTGTAGGATTTAGGTTTTATTTTTATCATTTCTTCAAAATTAAGAGAAAGAAGAAACCATGTATGGTTGTATTATGTATAAGATGTAAGATGTATAATGTATGAGATGTAAGATTTGTACAACCATACTATCTAACAATTGTTATTTCTTTTATTGATTATGTATTTTTTTCATCTCTAACTGCATTTGTACAGTATGGTACTTAAAAGGTACTTAATAAATATTTGTTGTTGTAGCCATCACCAAGTCTTCTCTCAGACTATATTGTGTCTGAAATATGCCCAACTCACCAATCCATCCCTCCACTTTAATTTGTTATTGTTGGTACTCGATTGTTTCAGTTGTGTCTGATTCTTTGTGACCCCATTTGGGATTTTCTTGGCAAAGATATGGGGATGGTTTGCCATTTCCTTCTCCACCTCATTTTATAGATGAGGAAACTGAACCATATGGAGTTAAGTGGCTTGCTCAGGGTCACACACCATCACAGTCAGTGTCTGAGGCCAAATTTGTACTCACACCAGGCCTGGCACTGTATCCACAGCACCACCTAGTTGCCCCTCCATGTACCTTGAAAAATTCCAGCTCTTCCATGAAGCAAGCCTATCTCAATTGTTTTTAGTCTTAGAGGCACTGGAAACAAGTTGTTAAAAATGTGTAGGGATGTGTGACAGTGCTTTAAAATGCATTAATATTGAATTTAGTGGAAAGAACACCAGATGCGCATTATATTTAAAATCCATATCTGTGATTTCGTCAGTGTGGGGAACGCCTAGAATAGAAATTCTCCCTTTTTGGTATGAATCAGGAACTCAGCTCTAAAGAACTGGAACTGAAATTAAGAATATCTCAGGTCAAATTTGTCTTAGACACTAGATGTGTTACCTTGAGAAAATCACTTAACCTCTATTTGCCTCAGTTTTCTCAATTGTAAAATGGGGATAGTAGTATCACCTACCTCTCAAGGTTGTTATGAGGATCAAATTGGATAATATTTGTTAAGTGCTTAGCACAGAGCCTGATACCTTTCCCTTTCCCTCTCTCTTTCTCTTCCCATCTGTACATTATCGGTCTCGGAGTGCTGCTCAGGGGGCACTGAGAAATTTACATAACTTCCCATGGCCCCACAGCCAGTATGTATTAGAGGCAAATTTTTAGCCCAGGTATCTTGATTCTAAGATTTCTCTATTCCCTAGGTCACATTTTCCTTTCTTACACTGCTACTTGTGCAGTTTGGGGTTAAATCATTTCAGTTCTTTGGTCCCATTTCTTTACATGTAAAATTAGGTTGATTGACTAGATTATCTCTAAGGGTTTCTTCCTGCTCAAAATTCTATGAAATATGATCCAATGTTACCGAAATTATACTAGTGAAATCTCATTATGGCTTTATTCAATACTGCAGTTTTGGAGTTGTTTCAACAATCGGGCTAGCAGCTTCTGTGGGGGTATAAGATCCACCCACAGCCATGTAGTAGGAAGGCTGAATTTATGATCTCAAAAAGGATCATATAAATATCAGAATGGTTCGAAATCGATGGGTATACAGAATTCTCCAAGCAGAAGGCATCCAAAAATTTATTCAGGGCCCAGAGCAACAAATTGGCGAACCAACCTCCCCATTCCAGTATTGTGAACACAAGCCTCCAGGCCCAGTAGGCCCGCCTCACAAGAGTAGCCAGGAGGCCACAAAAAAATAAGATGGCGTAAATCATATTCACCACTCGAACTCCTGGGTCCACACAGGGGTCGGCTCTGCTTCGGATTTTTTCCGGCTATAGTTTTGTCGCCTCTCCTCGCAGCC
>JAQQSZ010006334.1:0-13622 GCA_028646595.1 Phalanger gymnotis
GTCCTGATAGTCTTTGACATTGTTCAGCTTTTGCTGAAACATCATACTTTTATCTATGGTTTCCAACAATTGTTAAATAAGCAAGAAACAGAAATCTATGAAGATAATTGCCAAACATAACACCTATTGCCATCCATCCTCACTGCTGTCTCTATTTCAGTGTTATTTTTATGGTTTTTGTATTTGTTATAGCTTTACTTTTCCTATTATCTTGGCCTATACATTTGAGAGCAATATTGTAATTTATATTATATCAAATGAAATCAATTTGCTAGTAGTAAGTTAGGACTAAAATTATCTTTTCTTCAAAGATTTTCTGTTGATTCCAAGTGGTATCTGTATGGATTAGCTTTTCTTGTTGACTGAGGCAAACAATGTTCTACATTCAGCAATGGTTCAATGAACAACTCGTCACATGTTGCAGCAACATCCTGTGGGCTACTTAGAATTATTTCTCTATCATACCTTTTCAGTTAGATATAAAATCAGCAAAATAGGACATTGTCACAAAGTCCATGTTAATAATTTTAAAAAGCAAATGTCTTTCAATAAACAATTGGGGCATATAATCATTGGTTTAGAAACTTTTTTTAAAATTAGAAGCAAACATGAGCTTAATTTCTGAAATTATCTCATAGCAGGAGGCCATTATCTTACAAAATTGATGTGCTTCATTGTGATTGTCATTTAATTATTTAAGAAGGTGCATGTTCTTGATAAATATGAATGTCTTTATACATCCATTATTTCTTATTAAAGGGGAGCTCATACAATAAAGGAAGAGGAATTTAAAACATGAGTGGATTAAATAATGTTTTTCAGGCTGGTGAATATAAATGGTTATTTGGAAGTATAACTGTTTGCCAAATAATTATTTTGTTTCAGTCTGTTAATGTTGCAAATAGGCAAATAAAGATTCTATCCTATCTCAGTTATGGTAAAATGTTCCTTCTTTTTTAAACTCATAATTGACATAAATTGATGAAATTGTGGCTTTTGAATATGCTAATAAAATTTGATACATTTATTTCTGAGGAGAATTTTTTTAAATGTGAAAACAAATATTTTATTCCTCCCCTGACCTTAAAAAAAATGGAAACCACAACTGTTGTTTTTCTTTTGGTCTAGACTTGTGATTCGGTCAACAACTCCTATATAATTTATAGTCTAAGAAAATTACCTAGGGCACTGAGAGGTTAAATGCATTGGCTGTGATCATACAACTAGTAAGCATCAGAGGCAGAGAAAGAGAGAAAGCTAATATGAAGAAAGAAATTCTCAGACAATCACAAAATCTTCAGTTAATGATTTCAATCCCTTCTCCCTGAAAAACCTTTGAATAGTATGGGTAACAAATATAACTAATCTGAACTTTATTTTCATTCTCTGTGGATATGCTAATGGCCCAAAGGCAATTAAGAAGAAAGGACAGATTTGCACAATCCATAAATTGGATAACAAGTCTTTGAATAAAGCTTACAATGCTTGAAAATTGGTGTTGAATTGCAACATCCGAAATTTACCATCAGATAATATAAAAATAAATAGAAATGAGACCATATGGGAATAATTTATTAAGTTATTAAATAGTATTTATTGAGGGTTTATCAGGAATAGAGCTATAGCTAGCATGGAGCTAATGGGACTTTGCCCAAGGCAATATTAGGGGACAAATTGATCCTCATGGTTGCTCTTATACCCCTTTCCCTTATTATTAATTTTTTTTCAATTTTCAAGTATTTATTTTTTTCCACATCTCCCTACTGGGGAAAGTAAAGGAAGGGGAAAAAACTCTTGTAATAAATCCGCAAGGTTAAGCTGAACAAATTCATTTATTGGCTGTGTCCAAAAATATGTGTCTCTTTCTGCATAATCTGGTCCATCGCCTCTTGGTCAAGAGGTGGATAGCACTTGTCATCACTGATCCTCTGGAATCATGGTTAGTCATTTCATGGATCAGAGTTCTTAAGTCTTCCAAATCATTCATTTTTACAATGCTGTTGTTTATAGTATAAATTGTCCTCCTTGTTCTACATCAACTCATACAAATCTTCCTAGATTTCCCTGAAACCATCCCTTTTGTCATTTCTTATGATACAATAGTACTATATTATATCCATAAACTATAATATGCTTAGCTATTCCAGAATAGATTCTTACCACATTAGTTTTCAGTTATTTCCCACAATAAAACAAGCTGCTATAAATATTTTTATACACTAGTCCTTTTCCTATTTCTTTGATCTCTCATAGGTCTAGTAGCAGTACCTTTAGGTCAAAGGATATGTATTGTTTAGTAACTTTGGGGACACTGTCTAAATTGCTTTCCAGAATGACTGTGCCAATTCATGGATCCATCAATGATGTTCTTGATTTGTTTGTTTTCCTGAATTCCTTCCAACATTTGTCCTTTTCCTGTTTGGTCAACTTTATCTATCTGATAATGATACTGCTAGCTAATATTTACATAGTTCTTTAAAGTTTACAAAACATTTTACACATTATCTCATTATATCCTCACCATATCTGTTGGAGATAGGTACTATTGTTATCACTATTTTACAGATGAAGAAACTGAAGCAAACAGGTTAAATGACTTACCCAGAGTCATATAGGCAGAGTAAATACCTAAGGCAGGATTTGAACTGAAGTTTTCTCAACTACAGTTTCAGTATTACTTAGATGCCCAGCTGATATGTTTGAAGTTGAACTTCAGAATTGCTTTAATTTGCATTTATGTAATTATTAGTAATTTGGAGCACTTTTTTTCATATGGCTATTGATAGCTTGGACTTTTTTTCCTTTGACCACTTGGCAATTGAGTAATGGGTTTTAGTAATTTATGTCACTTGCTTATATATCTTGGAAATGAGTTTATCTGAGATACTGACTGCAAAGATTTTTTTTCAAGTTCCCTCTCTCCCCTCTAATCTTAGCTGCATTTGGTTATGTTAATGTAAAAATTTTATAATATTCAAAATTGTCCATCTGCACTTCTCTATATTCTTTTTTTGGCCATTAACTCTTCCCCTATCTATATATTGCAAAGATAATTTCTTCCTTACTCTCTCTTTTTTTATGAAGTGAACTTTTAGATCTAAGTCATGTGTCCATCTGGATCTTATCTTGACAAATGCACACTCCTTTCCTGAGACCTTCTTTCCTCTGTCACTATACCTGCAGGATTGTCCCTACCTATTGCAGACTGGTTATATTATGCTGTTAGGCTTGCGGAACAATGAAAACCAGGACACTTGGGATCAGGGCAGGGATAAATACCATTTTGGGTGAATGCTGGCCTCCCCACCTGCAGCTTCAGGGTCATTGCTGTCTACTATCCCAACTAAATTTGCCCTAGTTGCTATATTTCCTTAACTTCTTCACATCAGTATATCTTATTAATGCTCAATGCTACTCTCCCCTCTCCAACTTCCAGTATTTTTAAAAAATCAATTTCACTCCTTTTGAATAAAGTTTACTTTTCCAAAGCCATATTATCTATCATGGGTACCATTCCATCAAGTCTTAATAACATGTTAATAATATATTCCATAGGTCAGAGCATGCCCATCTCCCTAGGTGAGGACTCATGTGGGTTGGGTTCATGCTAAAGACTCCAAAGCAATGCAGAGTAATTAATAGATCTTCTCAATTCATAAATTGAGTAATAAGCTGAAATTTCCGTTGCTTAGAATTTAGTGATGAATGGCAATATCCAAAGTGCACCAAGAAGATAGTTATACAATAAGTAGAAATTAAAACATCTGGAAATAATATTCCTTGAAGTTATTAGCAACAGAGCTATGACTAATATGACCTTAAAGTAAGGGGAGCAGCCTACTCTTATACACTCTGGATGATTGAAGTCTTGTGTCAATGTGCATTAGTGCATGCTCCAAGGCAACTATCTCAACCTCCATTTGCACTGACAGTCTGGGTGCCCAAGAACTCAGTTGCTACTTGTCCCCTCAGAGTCTATGAATAGCTCTGAGGGATTGGGAAATGTTTTTTTCTAATGCACAGCTCACAAGCCACCATCAATATGTTCTCCCCTCATGATAATCAGTTGATATTAATTATCCAGATTTTGTTACCTTTTAGAAAGGGCAGGATTTACTAAGGGTAGTACAGAATAAGAGGTAGGTAGGTGGCTCAGTGAATAGTGCTAGACCTGGAATCAGAAAGACCCTGAGTTCAAATGGGCATAATGTCTTACCATTTTCTTTAAGCAGGCTTTTGATTTGATTGATTTGCTCAATTGATCCCCAATCTTAGAGTATTATTATCTGCTGTAATCAATGAAGTAGAATGGGAGGGGCAAGGGGTTAGCCATTGGAAGGTGGTTGTTGTTAGTCGTCTTGACTTGCAAATAAATTGGATTTAAGTGAGGCAGGGCTGTGCAAAGTTAGCCTGATGCTCTCCTCTACAATCATCAGAGCCCAGTGGCTAGGCATAGGTCAGGATGACTGGCAATGGCCCCAGATGCAACGTGAGACCCTGACCTTTTTAAGCTAAGGTCTTTCCCAGCACTGACCCTGGAATCAGGTGGATCTGAGTTCAAATGTGGCCTCAGACACTTACTAGCTATGAGGCCCTGGGTGAGTCACTTAGCCCTGATTGCCTCCAAAAAGAAAAAAAAAATTGGAAGAGGCCTCCTGGAGAGGATTCTGGGGAGATGGAGGACTAAATCAGAAAATTCCAAGCTTTCCAGATTTCCCCCTAAAACAAGACAAAATAGCACCTCAGGGCAAATGTAGAGTAGTAAAAATAAACAAGAATCGGGTCAGAACTGCAGTCCTCCTGGAACAACCCCAGATCTGAATATCCCATGAATGACATTTGGTCCCTGTGAAATGTAAACAATTCCAGGTTAGTTCTGCTGAAATGGCAAGTGGCGAGCCCTGGGGCTAGCTAGGTTGGGAGGTAGCCTTGGCCCCAGGCTTAGGAATTTTCACCTCCAGGAGATTGTGGGGAGTCTAGAGTCTAAGTGTGGGAAGATTGAGAGAACCTCTGCTGATAAGGGACGTCAGGCCCCTGTGTGGCCTAGATGTGGTCCTGAGCAAGAAGGAGCCAAGAGCAAGAAGGGCTGGTGAATGTAGAAGCGGTGGGGCAGGGATGCTCTCACTGTGAGTACTTACAGGAGGATGGAGCTTCTGGTTTCTGTTCCAGGCCAGAGCGGAGAAATGAAGAAGCAACTGAAGCCAGAGGCACCATCCCCCATACACCAGGACCCAAAGTGATTACAATAATAAGCTGCTACAAATAAACACATAGTTAGAGGAGAATAGAAAAACTTTGAAAACAGATGCAAATCTATTACAGCAATAAGTTATGATCTTAATGGGAAGATTTTATGAACAAAAGTCAAATAATTAGAAAAGGAGATCCAGAATCTTGAAGAAGAAAACAACTCCTTGAAAATTAGATTTGGGCAAAGGGAAGGCAGTGAAGTTTATAAGAGAGCAAGAAATAATGAAATGATAAAACAAAACATCAAGAATGAAAAAATGGAAGAGAATGTGAAACATCTCATAAGAAAAACAATGGATGTGGAAAACAGATCAAGAAGAGAAAACATAAGAATAATCAGACTACCTGAAAGCTATGATCAAAAAAAGAATCTTGATACAGTAACGCAAGAAATAATCAAAGAAAATCATCCTGAAGCATTAGAACAAGAGGAAAAAATAAAAGCTGAAAAAATCCACTGATCACCACCTAAAAGAGATCCTATGAGGAAAACCTACAGGAATATTGTAGTTAAATTCTGAAACCCCCAGCTTAAGGAGAAAATATTACAAGTAACAAGAAAATAATCAATTCCAATATGGTGGTACCACAATTAGAATCACACAAGACCTAGCGGTGGCAACACTAACAGATCACAGGTCTTGGAGCATTATATATCAAAGGGCAAAAGAACTGGGCTTGTGACCAAAAATATCATACCTGGTAAAGTTAAGCATAATCCTGAATGAAAAGAAAATGGATATTCAGTGAATTGCCAGACCTTCAGGATTTTCTTGCAAAAAAACCTGAACTTAATAGAAAATTTGACATACAAGATCCAAGGGAAATATAAGGTACACATTAAATACTAATTACAAGGGTCTCAATAGAAACAGACTGTTTACTTTTTATATGAGAAACTATAAAAACATATGTCCAAGATTGTTATTAGCAACTGGGTAATTCAAAAGAAAGATTGGGGTAGATCCAAGTATGATATAATTTTGAAAATAAAACTGCTTAGGAAAAGGTAAAAAGTGTATTTATCTTGTACAAACAAGGTGCTAGGGGATGAACTGACACAGAGGAATTAGATGGGGGAGGAGGATTGGCAGTTCTGGAACCCTACTTTCAGAACAGTACATATATACCAAGAAGGGTATAAAAGTCTTCCAAATTCAGAAAGAAATAAAAAGCTAAGGGGATACAGAGGGCGAGAGGGGAAGGGAGGGGTTTTTAGAGGAAACCCTATTCACATCAGATCTGACTTAAAGAGAGATTGACATATATATTTAGAAGGGAATGAAAATCTAAATTTGTAAAGAAATAAGGGGGAGAGGAAATAGGATAATGGGGGTGTTATAGAAGGGTGTCTAGATTAATGGGAATGGGATAAAGAGGGAACAACATATGTATTTGGAAAGCTATAACAACTTCTAAATTCAGATAGAAACATGAGGAAAGGGTGGGGGGAATATAAGGGAGGGATCTTGGGGGAGTAGGTTAAGTAACAGAAAAGCAAGGTAGTGAGTAGAAATAAAGGAGAGGAGTCAGGAGAGATAGAAAATAAGAGATACACACAAACATAAAATAAAGATCAGGAGTAGAATTTATTAGGAAAAAAAGTAGGGTAGTAATCATGATCTCAGACAAAATTAAAGCTAAAATGGATTTAATCAAAAGAGAAAAATAGGGAAATTATACTGTATGTCAGCCATATTAACCAATACTGTTTTAGACTATTTAAAATAACTAGACTATATGGGTTGGAATATTGCTGTGGTGTAGAAAATGAAGAGTTGGTGGACTTAAAAAAACATAGAAAGACTTGGACTTAGGAAGGAAGATATTATCTACCCTCAGAGAAAGAGAGGACAAACAAGTACAGTATGGTCTTACATACATGCATATGCCTATATATGTCTATGTATGAGTATGATTATAGATATCTAAGTATATGTATGTGTATGTAAGTGTATGTTCTAGGTTCTCCCTCTATCACCATCATTCAGTAACTTCTCTGAGATTCACTCAGTTCATATTTATCACCCAATCAAAATTCTTGTAGCTATTTTCTACCAACCTCTGGAAAACTGATTCTCAGGTCTAGCCATCCAACCCTAACATCTTTGCTGGCCTCCATTCTTGCATCTCCAATTGCTATTGCGCATCTGGATTGGATGTCCCATAGACACCTTAAACTCAACATATCCAAAAATAAACTCATTATCTTTTCCCCAAATCCCTCTCTTCTTCCTAAATTCCATATTTTTGTTGAGGATACCACCATCCTCCTAGTCACCTGGGCTCACAACCTAGGGATCATCCTCAGTTCCTAAGTCTTTCACTCTTTATGGCCAATATATCAATTTTACCTCTTTGACATCTCTCCAATTTGTCCTCTACTGTCCTCTGGCACTGCCACCACTCTTAGGGCAGGCCCTCATCATCTCACACTTGGATTACTATAATAACTTACTGATGTGCCTGCCTGACTCAAGTCTCTCCCCAGTCCAGTCCATCCTCTGTTCAGCTGTTAAAATGATCTTCCTAAAGTACAAGTCACACTATGTCCCCTCTCTCCCACTCCCAAATAAACTCCAGTATCTCCCTATTACCTCTAAGATCAAATATAAAATCCCCTGTTTGGCACTAAAAGCCCTTCTTTATGTGCTCACCCTCCCCCACTTTCTAGTCTTACATCTTATATCCCTCCATGCACTCCACTGATATTGGCCTCCTTGCTGTTCCTTGCACAAGACACCCCATCTCTGGTTCTGGGCATTTTTGTTGCTGCCCCTCACTCCCAAAATGCTGTTACCCCTCATCTCTGCCTCCTGGCTTCCTTGGCTTTCTTCAAGTCCCAAATAAAATCCTACCTTTTATAGGATGTCTCTTCTGATCCTCCTTAATTCTAATGCTTCCTTCTCTCTCTTGGTTAATTCCAATTTGTTCTCTCTCTATAGCTTATTTCTACACAGTGATTTTCATGTTGTCTCCTCCATTAAATTGTGAACTTCTTGAGAGCAAAGATTATCTTTTGCCTTTCTTTGTTTCTGTTAGTCAAACTCCAAAATCTGAAATAATTTTAGATTATATTTAGATTATGTTATTAAGTCATTTGGTAGAGAGAGAACCAGAAAGGTTCTGAAGTCTGTAAGGTCACAGTACATATAATTCGTGCAAAGGCATAAGGACATTTGCCTGATTGGCCTCAAGTAGGCAGTAAGTAGTCTCTAAGAGAAGGGAAGTTGGAGATGTATATCAGCAGATAAGTAAATCAAATTTGAGGAACCCAAAACACTAGCTTTAGATGGACCTAAAACAAAACAGTGAGCAGACCCAAAACAAGCGCCAGGTGGGGACCTAAGAATTCCTTATAACTATCAGACTTCCCTGGATGTCTTTAAGGTCAAACTGACCTCTACAGTAAACTTTTGGGTTAGGCAAGTTTCTAACCACATAGATAGGTATAATGATATTAATAAATAAAGTTTTTCAAACAATATAATAAAATATTTCCCTACATATCCTCAGAGCTTAGCATAGTGTCTGGCACATAGTGGGTGCTTAATAAATGCTTATAGACTGACTATTAACTGATCATGTGAACTTAAACAATTTACTTAATATGCCAGTCAAACAGGATGGCTTTCTTTTTCCTGGTAACTCACTCATAGGGCATAAACTTGAGTCCCTTCACTATCCTGACTGAATTTTTCTAGAATATCAATCCTTCCTAAAATGTGGCACCCAGAACCAAATCTAATACTCCAGGTATAATCTAACTAGCCCTTCCCAGGGCTGCCTATCCACCTATGGTGCCCACCTTCACCCAGTTCCCACCTGTGGCTCCAGGAGGCTGTAGCATGCACAGTGCCCACACCCTGGTAAAAGTATCTCAGCCAACAGGTTAAACCAGGTTGAAGGTAACCAGCAGGCTTCAAATTTCTCCACCATTATACTCTGGGATAGAGACATAATCATTGTTTGTCTTTCATTTTTGAAGAAGACCAATGGCATCACAGGTGATATTTTGACTTGTTTGTGAATCGGATTTAAATGAGGCAGAGTTTCACAAAATTGTCAGTCTCACTCCCTCTTCCTGAGTCATGGAAGTCTAGCGGCAGGACAAAAGTCAAGATGATTGGTGATGGCCCAGAATGAATGGATGACCTTGGCATCTTTGATGTCTGACCAAGCTCTAAGCTCAGCACTTGCTTCAGCCTCCTTTGTGGATATTGGAACAAATTGTTCTCATTTACCCATTCTGCCAGGGAAAGTCTTTCTTTCTTTTTGAGAAAAAGGGAGGGCAGAAAGTCTTCACTTGCTTGGGATAGAAATACCCATACCTCACCAATGGCTTTGAAGCCTAGCCCCTAATAGCAAAAGGGCGTGAGACCCCCTACAAGCATCTTCTCCTAATCAAGCCTCCCTTAACCAGCTCTACCTGAGGCCTGTTGAATGGGTGGGGGAGATCTTCGATCACATTAGCACTACAGGATTTTACTACTGACTCTTTTCTTAGAATTTTTCTTTTGTGATTTACTGAGCATCTCTGTTGTTATTCTTTTCTCAACATGGTAGCTCTTCTTTATAGTAGCTAGCTTGATAAATATCAAAAAGCCATTTCCTCCCTCTTCTTCCCTCTTAAATTAAAGCCCTTTGGATTAGATTTACAAGATTCTAGACAAATACATTTTAACCAGCCTTTGTTAGGTTTACTGTATTCCTGATCAAGGGCCCGACATGTTTTAAATCTTAAGTCACGATCTACATATTCAAATCTGGGCCTCGGACATCTTCACCAGAAGTCTTCTTTCCAATTTTCCTGTTTGTTCAGAAACTTCTGTCTCAAATTGGCAGCAATGATTAAAACACAACATGTACTTTTGGTCTATCATTTAGAATTACCTATCCTATTCCAGATACATCCAGTGTTCCAATGATTCCTGCTACAAGCCTGTCTCAGGCATGGCCTATACTTTCCAAGTCCATGTCCCCAGTCAACATTAAAGTTCAGGAGGTGCTGCTGAGTTTGGGGAGGTGATTAGATCATCTCCAATAATACTATTGTGCTATAAAAAATGAGCAGATGGACTTCATAAGAACATGGATAAACTTATATGATCTGATGATGAGTGAAGGGAGTAGAACCAGGACAACATTGTATGTAATCACAGACATATTGCTCCTGCAGTGACTAACTTTGATAGTCTTGGCTTTTCTCAACAATGCAAGGTACTAAGACAGCTCCAAAAGACTAGTGATGGAAAAGACTATCCACATCCAGAGAAGGAATTACAGAGTCTGAATGCAAATTGAAGCATACTATTTGCTCCCTATTTTTTAAAATTTTATTTTATTCTTGGTTTTCTTTCATCTTTCTCATGATTCATTTCATTAGTTATAATTCTTCTTTACAACTTGATTATTGGGAAAATAAGCTTAATGTGAAGGTATATGTAGAACCTATATCAGATCACATGCCATCTTGGTGGGAGGAGGAGGGAGGAGAAGGTGGGGAGAAAATTTGGAACTTGTGGAACTGAGTGTTGTAAAACAAAAATAAAATAAACAATATATATCTAAAAAAAATCTCCAATAGTTTTTGGAGTGGGGTAGCTATAGGCAGAGATAAGGAGGGAGTATGATTCAGGCAAGGGGAACAACCTAAACAAATGAATGGAGGGAAGAGATGACATACTAAGTGTGGGGAATAGATAATTGTATAATTTGGCTGGAATGTAGAGTTCATGAAGTGAATTAATATGAAACAAAGCAGGAAATGCAGGTAGGTGTCAGATGTTGGAAGGCTTTAAGTGCCAGGTTTATAAGTTAATGTTTATTTTAGAAGCCCAATGGAGCCACTTAAGCTTTTGGAACAGTTGAATGATATGGCAAAACCTGTAATTTAAGGAGATCATTAAAATGGAGGACTGATTGGAGGGTGTGGTATGGGAAGTCCAGAAGCAGGGAAACCATTTAGGAAGCTATTGCAATAGTTCAGGCAAGAGTCAACGAGGAGGAAAAAAATGGACTGATAGCTACGGGAGAGAAGAGGATGGTAGTGAGAGATGTTGTGGAAGTATAGCCTGCAAGACTTGATTACTGAATATGGGGGATAAAATGGAGACAAGGATGGAGAATGCTTCCAAAATTACAAACATGGATGATGAGGAAGATGATGGTATCTTCAATAGAAGTAAAGAGGTTTTGAGGATAGGAAAATTTAGGAGGGAGAAAATAATGAACTTCATTTTTGACAAAATGAATTGGGGATGCCAAAGGGATATCCAAGGGAATATGTTCATCAATTAGCTATGCTCTCTCCCTCCTTGATATTTCTTGTGTCATACTTAATTTGTACACATGTTGCATCCCCCCTCCCAGAATATGTTTCTAAAGGACTACTTCACTTTTCTCTTGTTCCCAATGCCTAGAACAAAATTTTGCACATAGTATATGATTAATAAATGTTTGGGTCAGGGCAGAGTCAAGATGGTGGAGTAAAAGCAGGGAATTGCTTGAGCTGTCCCCTAAACCCTTCCAAATACCTGTTAAAAATGACTCTAAACAAATTCTAGAGCAGCAGAACCCACAAAATGACAGAGTGAAACAAATCTCCAGCCAAAGACAACCTGGAAGGTTGACAGAAAAGGTCTGTTGCACTAATCTGAGAGAAGAGCACAGTCCAGCACAGACAGGCCAGAGCAGGCCTCAGGGGACTGAATTACCAGCAGCCGTGGCAGTGTCCAGACTTCTCAACCCACAAACACCAAAGACAACTTAGAAGTTCAGTAGGAAAGGTCTGTCAGACCTGGGTGAGAGAGGACCACAATCTGGCCCCAGCCCTGGGTTGGGTGCTTCCAAAGCTCTTGGCCCACAGATGGTGGGGTGATCGAGCGGCTGATCAGAGGGGGATTGCAGGGATCTCTTTCCTGGCACTGAAGCAGAATTCTCTTGCTTTGCCCATGCTTAGATCTGGATTGCAGTCCTGGGTGATGGTCATGGGGCATGAAGAAGTGCTGAGGTGGCAGAGCTTGTGGCAACAGTGGAGAGGGTATCCTCCTCACAGGTCCAAGGCAGAAAAGAATGCTTCTGGTCACTCACAGACCACAGCATAGGCCAGGAGAGGAGTAAACACCTCTCCTTTGATCATACCACCTTGGAAGAGCTGAAAATTTACAAGTCCCTAGAAGTATGTCTGAAAATAGCTACACAAAATCCCTGAAGCTTGGGAATGTTTGCCCTTCACCCTGGAAGCAGAGTCCTACCTTAACAAAGAACTAAAAAGTCAAATAATTGGCTGGGGAAATGAGTAAACAGTAGGAAGAAAAAAAGAAGAGTATAGAATCTTACTTTGGTGACAAGGAAGATCAAAAAGTACAACCAGAAGAAGACTATAAAGTCAAAGCTCCTACATTCAAAGCCTTCAAGAAAAATATGAATTTGTTGCAGGCCATGGAAGAACTCAAAAAAGATTTTGAAAATCAAGTAAGAGAAGTAGAGGAAAAATTGGGAAGAGAAATAAGAGTGATACAAGAAAATCATGAAAAATGAGTCAATGGTTTGCTGAGGAGACCCCAAAAAATACAGAAGAAAATAATACCTTAATAGACTCACCCAAATGGCAAAAGAGGTCCAAAAAGCCAATGAGGAGAAGAATGCCTTAAAAACAGAACTGGCTATATGAAAAAGGAGGTCCAAAAGCCCACTGAAGAAAACAATTCCTTAAAAATTAGAATGGAGCAAATGGAAGCTAATGACTTCATGAGAAATCAAGACATTATAAAACAGAACCAAAAGAATGAAAAAATAAAAGGCAACGTGAAATATCTCATTGGCAAAACAATTGACCTGGAAAACAGGTCTAGAAGAGATAATTTAAAAATTATTGGACTACCTGAAAGCCATGATCAAAAAAATGAGCCTAGACATCATCTTCCAAGAATTTACCAAGGAAAACTGCCCTTATATTCTAGAACCAGAGGGTAAAATAGAAATTGAAAGAATTCACTGATCATCTCCTGAAAGAGAGCCCAAAAGGAAAACTCCTAGGAATATTGTAGCCAAATTCCAGAGTTTCCAGGTCAAGGAAAAAATATTACAAACAGCCAGAAGGAAACAATTTGAATATTGTGGAAACACAATCAGGATAACACAAGATTTAGCAGCTTCAACACTAAGGAATTGGAGGGCTTGGAATATGACATTCCCCAGGTCAAAGGAGCTAGGATTAAAACCAAGAATTACCTACACAGCAAAACTGAGTCTAACCCTTCAAGGGGAAAATGGAAATTCAATGAAATAGAGGACTTTCAAGCATCCTTGTTGAAAAGACCGGAGCTGAATAGAAAAATTGGCTTGCTAACACAAGAATCAAGAGAAGT
>JAQQSZ010006335.1:0-13621 GCA_028646595.1 Phalanger gymnotis
GCTCAGCTCCGCTCCCCTCGGCTGGGGGCTGGGAGTTCCGTTCGGAACAGACCTTACCCCGAGACCATCCAGGCTGTCCTGGGCTGGAGCCCTGCTTCCCTCTGCCACTTTGTGGGTTCTGCAGCTCTAGAACTGATTCAGAGCCATTTTTTTTATAGGTTTTTGGAGGGACTTGGTGGGGAGCTCATGTCAGTCCCTGCTTTCCAGCCGCCATCTTGGCTCCCCAAAATATCTTAATATTAATGTGAAAATAGTTTTAACCTCACAGACCCCCTGAAAGAGTCTTGGAGATCCTCATGCCCGGACCATACTTTGAGTACCACCAATGTATAGAGAGTGGTCCTAGTATACAAGCACAACTGAGGCAAGCATTTCCATGAACTCTCCCTGAGATGAGCATTATGATATTAGGGTAAGCCGCCCTATCCCCTTATTGATGAATGCTCACCTCCAAGCTGTGTCTACGTACATCTTTTATGGCATAAGCATGCATCCAAGTCTTAAGTTCTAGAGGCCCATTGACTTAGCAAATACAGAGAGCATGGCAATCAGAGTCACGAAGACTTGAAATCAAAATCCACCTCAGATGCTTCCTAGTTATATGATCCTGGGCAAGTCATTTCTCTCACCCTTAGTTTCCTAATCTATACAATGAGGGGAATAATAATAATCCTTTTCTCACAGGTTCTTTATGAGAATCAAATGAGTTAATCTATGTAAATTGCTTTGCAAACATTAAAGCATTGTCTAAATGGTAACTGTTACTATCTGCTTCCTCAGTATTTATTACAATAATTTCATACTTCTGCCTTCTCTCCATTGTAGTATCCTCATCCTAAGATGAGGATCCTTGGCTCTTCTTCTTCTGGACATTTTTTTTGTCCTTAACATTCCTTTCATTCCAAGCTTTATCTTTCCTAATATTATTCTCATTGGGCAGTCCAACTCTTTTATATCTATCCCTAGTTTGGTTGTTGTTGTTGTTGAGTCATTCGATAATATCTGACTCTTTATGACCCCGTGGACCATAGCACTCCAGGCCCTTCTATCCTCCACTGTCTCCTCAAATGTGTGCAAGCTCATGTTCGTTGCTTCTGTTATCATTAGTTATCTCCCCTTACTTACTTACATCTTCTTTTTAAAATATAGAGGCCATACAGAATTTTTCTTAGCAAGCTCAAGTTGGCAGTTACCTCATCATCTCGTCTTTCTCTACCCTCTGTCTCCCTGTTATTTTTCCAACATAACCTCTACCCCTCCCTCACCCAGTGAGTTACTGGGAGCTTTTCTTCAGAAGTTCCTGAATGAATGGAGAAATGTATCCTTAGACGTTGAAGGAGAAAACAAGGGAGAAATCCAGAATGAACATGCAACATCAGCTCCCAGTGAGGTGCTAACTGAAAGCCCAAAATTAGTTATGGCATTTGGCTGCTTGGGACCATATGCCATTAGAAGCATGATTCCTCATTGGTGAACCCAGAGGAGGATTTCATGAACAACCAGGGTGTATCCCAGAAGAACACCACCACCTCTGCATAAGTTGGACCAGATTGCCATCCTTGAGACTAATACTGCCCTATGTAAGAACACTCAGCAGATGTTTTGATATTTTTGCAAAGCAGAAGTTTTGATATTTTTGTTAAGATAATGCAGTGGGGCCCTGGCAAACACTCAAACAATTCCGAAAGTTCCTCCACAAGGTGGCTGAGATACAAGATTTCCATAAAGAAGTAGACTAGAAATGCTAGCGTAAAGCCAATTCCAAACCATTTTGTTTGAGGAGCTCTGAGCCCTAAACTAGAGGCAGGGGGTGATTGTCTGAATCACTGGTTAAATATCTAACAGCAAAAGTTCACTTTGCTGGCAAGAAATAAGCCAAAAGTCTACACTAATTCCAGAGTCATTTACATAAATGAGAAATCTTCTTCCTCATTTTTCACTGAACTTCTTTGAAATTGACCAGTGAATGGGTTTATACCATGGGTTTATACCCACAGGGCCTTCCTCTATGGCTGGTGAATCACTTCTAAGAGGAGGAAGTTCACAAGGAGGATATCCATCATGAAGTTAAACTGCTACCTGCTTCTTTTATGGTTTTTAAAATCTCATTTATGTATTTATCTATTCATTAATTTATATTTATTGATTCATTCATTCAATTTATTTGTTCATTCATTTATCTGTTTATTTATACATTTATGCATCTATTCATTTGTTTTTTTTATTTTTATGCATTTACATAGTTATCATTTGTTGACTTGTTTACATTTTTAAACATTGCTTACATTTATATATTTATTTGCTTGTCCATTTGTGTATTCATTAATTTATTTATTTATACATTTATTTGTTTGTTTATTTCTTTGTGTCAGGGAATTCTTTGGTACACAATTTTGGAGGGTCCATAGATATGATTATCTCAATAGCTTTAAAGTTCCATCACCACTGGGCACACAGAACTCTGGCCTACAACAGTTTCTATTCATTTTAATAGGCACTTTCACTTGGATTGAATCCATAATATTAAAGTTTGGTTTTAAATAAACAAAAAATATAGTGAATAATGAATTCCTTGTAAATCGAAATATGCCTCTTTAAACAAGCCCATTTATTATTCCTCCTTGGAATGATCTGTGTTTTTGCATTGTCAGAATTTTGCTATTCCAGTCCTTCTCCAGCCCACATCTCTTGTAAAATTGTATGCTGTAGTATCCTCCTCATTATTAATTTTTTAAGATCCATTCTCTGAAATAGATTCCCACAAAATCTAAGGTATACTTCAGACTCAGCCCAGCTATTCTTTCTTTATCTTAAATTCTTTATCTAGCTTCAATTCAATTAAACACAAATGTATTAGAAACCTACTATTAGAACTGTGCCAACACTGAAGATAGATACAACGTAGTTTCTGCTCTCGAGTGAATTACAGAGAGTAAGGGGAAGGACAGGTTCACAAATAACTATGATATAAGTAACAGTGGTTTTAAAAAAATCCAAAGGAGACATCCAAGAAAAGTGCTGTAGTAAATATGAGGAAGAAATCATTTTCACCTGGGAGGGATTGGAGGAAGTAGCATCAGTAGAGTTGACCATTGAAAAAAGGAGAATGACTTCACCAGCAAGAAATGGGTGGGGCAGGGCTGGGTGAAGACAGGTCAATCTAGGTATGAAAGAAGGCATGGGAAAAGAAGGCAAGAAGGAAAGAAACAAAGAGTTGTAGTTCAATTTAGCTATGATACAGAATACACGAAAGAGAGTAGTAAATAATTGGAGACCATCTCCAATCTTCTTGATCTGTATCTTGCCACTGGACCTGATGACTTTGCACAGCCCTCCCTTATTTAAATCCAATTTACTTGCAAGTCAAGACATCACCTTCCTGATGGAATTGGTCTACTCTAAGAACAAAGTACAAACAACAATCTGTGAGTAGCAGTAGCAGCCCCACTGAGGACCCAACTGGCCAATTCTGCTTAGGCAATGCTGCTTCCTTCCTTCCTTCCTTCCTTCCTTCCTTCCTTCCTTCCTTCCTTCCTTCCTTCCTTCCTTCCTTCCTTCCTTCCTTCCTTCCTTCTCTCCTTTCTTTCTTCCTTTTTCTTTCCTTCCTTTTTTCCTTTTTTCTTCCTTCCTTTTTTCCTTTTTTCTTCCTTCCTTCTTTCCTTCCTCCTTCCCTCCTTCCCTTCCTTCCTTCATTCCTCTGTTCACATGGGCAATCATGCATTTACGTGTGGCTTCTCTGCTCAAAGGAAAGTGGATTTCTTGAAATAGAGCTCTGGAAAAACCAGGCTTTGATAAGGTCCTTTGATAAGCTGCTTGAGGATGCCTTAAACCCAAATCACTCTGACTTTAATGGGTTGGCCAATAATAAGTCCCAGCCCCAGCCTCTGTTGGTCATTGTTTGGGTTTTGATGGCTCAGACTGAGTGTAGATAGCAATTGTTTCTGTTCTGTCTAGAAACCCTAAAGGTCTTCCCCTCCCAGATTGATTTTTTTGAGTAGGTATAAGAGGCCCTCTTTTGTCTCATTTCTTCCCTAGCCATAATCACTGAATGGGTGCTGCCTTAGATAAATTGAGACCTGGGAAAGACCTTAGCTTCAAGCCCAAGGTCTCCCACTGCATCTGGGCCTATCTCTAGTCATCCTGATCTATTCTTGCCATGGGACTCAGATGGCTGTGGAGAAGAGAGTGAGCCTGGTGACTTTGCACAGCCCTGCCTCACTTAAATCCAATTCACTTGCAAGTCAAGACATCACCTTCCTGATGTCATTGCTTTTCTTCAAGAATGAATAACAACAATGTAAGATAAAACTGAAGAAGAAAGTTTGAGTTGGATTGTGGAGGGCCTTGAATGTTAGCATCAGAAATTTGTTGTTGTTTTTTTTAATTTAGGTGACAATGGGGAGACCTGAAGATTTTTAAGTAGAGAAATGACATGGTCATAGTAATACATTCAGAAAATTACTTGGGTAGTATGAATGAAAATTAGTGAAGGGATAGACTGCAGCCAGGAAGATGAGATATGAATGATATTATAGTGGGGGAAATGATAGGACGTGTCATCTGATTGGATGGGGGTAACAGAGAAGGAAGAGTCAAAGATGACTCCAGAGTTATGAGGCTGAAAAATGGTGGTCCCATTAACAGGAAATCAAGAAATCATAGGGAGGGAAAGGGTTTTTGTTTGTTTGTTGTTGTAGAGGAAAGAGGACAATGTCAAGTTCAATTTTAGATGGGCTAAATTTGAGGTAACAATAGGCTATCCAGCTAGAAGTATCCAACAAGCAATTGGAAATATGGGAAGTTATGGGGAAAGCTTGAGGCTAAGGATTTAGATATCAACCCAAAGGCAAACTGAAGCAACTAGAATGTATAAGATCACCAGAGGAAAGGATATGTAGAGAGAAAGCACCCTAGGACAGAACCTTGAGGAATATGGACATTTATGGAGTAGAAGGAAGATAAGGATTCAACAAAAAAGATAAAGAAGCTGTCCCAAAGAGAGGAAAACTGTGAGATCTCAGTGTCATGGAAATCAAAGGAAGAGAGGTGATTAAAAATGGTGAAAAGACATGTTCCACAGTGACAAATATCACAGGGAGACCAAGAAGAATTGACTTTGGCAATAGAGTATTCATTAGTGGCCTTGGGGAAAGCCATCTCAGAGGTGTGGTGAAGATGGAATTTCAATTACTTCATCTTTCATGGCAGGAGAGAGTTGGTTTGATAGTCAGAGATACCTGAAAACTACTTTCCAACAGTCAACAAAAGAACTGGAGCAGGGCAGAAAAGATCCTGGGGGAGCCATGATGTCAGGGATTCTGACTGAGTTACTCTACCAGCTCCACATTTCTACAAATGTAATTGGTCTCAAGCATTCTGTGTTAATAATAATTACTAACATTTATGTAGTACTTACTAAGTGCCAGGCACTGTGCTAAGTGCTTTATAATTATTATCTCTTTTCATCCTCACACTGACCCTGAGAGCAAGATGCTATTATTATCCCCAACTTACAGATGAGGAAACTGAGGCAGGCAGAGTTTAAGTGACTTACCAAGGCTCACACAGCTAGTAAGTGTCTGAAGCTGGATTTGAACTCAAGTCTTTTTGACTCTAGGCAAAATGTGCCATGCATTGCTCCACCTAACTGCCTCATAGCATCCCTTATATCTGATTGACAAGCACAGCATGCAGCAATCAGAATAAAGTGGAATTTAAGACTACAGCATATTAGATTTTATATTTATGCATTTTATATGTTTTTCATTTACACACTTTAAGGTTTATCAAGTCCTTTCTGAAACTGAAGCTTAACTTACTCACGTGGGATCACACAGGTCCCTTCCAAAAGAGAGTATGAATTAGGCCTCAGGGTGGTTTGGTGAAAGACTACCCAGCTGGGAGTCAGGAGTCTTGGTTTCTAATTGTGCCTTTGGCAATTAACTAGCTGTGTGATCCTGTGTGAGTGCATAAATAATAATAGCATCTTGCTCTCAGGGAAATCACTTAATAAATGTTTATTGATTGACTGACTGACAGTGGTCTTTTTCTTCTCTTTATCCTTTGTTAACACATTTTTTTGTTTTTACCCTTTCACCTCCTAACATTGGTCAGGAGTCCCTTCTCCTTCATATCTTGTTTTTTCATAATTTTTATTCTGAAGCCTTTTATTATTTTTTATTTTTATCCAAGAAACACTTTAAATCCCCCAATAACCTGAAGAATGAAGAAGCATTCCTCTAGGGTTTTTGCCATCTTTTCTAGGAGAAAAATTAATCCACACTTTGGGCATAACTTGCAGATCTTTCATGATAAAAAAGACAACTACTGCGCACTCTGAAGGTCTCCACCAAATTCTTTTTGCCTTTTACCTTTATCAGAATTGAGATACTCAGTCTTCTGTCATTCTGTGGTCACCACAAATATCACCCTGCTCCTTACACTTGTCTACTGCCCTTGATGGGAGAAGTTTTTGTGTATTCATAACCACTCTTTTCTGGAAATTTGAGGTTATCTTACTGAACCTCCTTTGGTGGGCAATTGTAGCTTTCCTGTCAAAGACTGAAGACAACATCAACTGTGATGATGCATAGAAGGGGCTTTCTGTCTGAATGCAGTTACAAGCTACTTTTTACTTCTTCCTTCTCTTCTTTCTTTTCTGGATGAATTGTTGCAGACCTATTCCCATTCTCCACTGTCTTCTGACCTGTTTGTGTTATAGATGAGAAAGCAGCAGTCCATAGAAGTTGCCCAAAGTCATGTAGGCAGCACAATTACCCCTTCTACATTGCAGAGGTTAGGAGCACGGTGCCCCAGCAATCTGGAAAATCCACATAATTTTTTTTGTCCTCCCTTTGGAATTTAAATGATACAAGATGCAAGAAACTCAAAATGCAGAGATCACCATGAGATGTCACATGAGAGATTTGGCATCCCCAAAATGGTGTGTAGAATCATAGTTCTTTTACTACAAATTTAATTTTAAGAATAAAATTACATAGTTGTTCATCTATGTTATTAAACAATAATATACATACTGTATAGGTAATAACAGTATATACATTTTATGCATTTATGAGTTACTAAATTTTTTTAAGATAGCTCAACATTTCTAGCCTTTGTATATAATGTGCTGGTTCTTTTTTCAAACGTTAACTTTAAAAAAGAAATTGTGTATATTTATGATATTAAAAGACAAAATACATTGGTATTATATAATATTGTACATATATTTTATGTTCCTAAACTAAAAGTTCCTAAACTTTTTCTGTGTCATCTACTGGCTTCATGTGCCAGCTGTAGCTTCTGCAAAACTCCAAAAAAAAATTCCCATTTAATTTCTTATTCTAACCTGCAATGTATTGAAACCACAATGGGGAAAGTCATGGTGTGGAATGGATAACTACAATTAACAAACCTAGGGTTCTTTGAACCCAGGTTTTCTTACTCCAAATCTTTTCACTGCATTTCATCAACTACACAGAGAGGACATAGAAATGGTAATAGACGTGTGAGGACAACCAATGTTGTTGTTGTTGTTGTAAGATGATGTTATAAGGAGATGTTATAAGCCAAAGACTTCCAGTGACCAAGTGAATTAGAGAGACTATTTGTGTGGCTGACAGCAGCTCTGTCTTTGTAAATGCCTCCTTGAACAGGAAGCCTGCCTGGATCCTCTTGTTTTGTATCAAACATCCCTCTCAGACCTCACATAGCAATTTATTTCATAATTCTCTAATGCAATTATCATTCCCCTGCATCTGGTAATTTGATGATGCTCCCTCAGTGACAGGGACAGGTTTCCAGAGGTGGTTATTCAGGATATTGTTGGTTGTACTTCTTAATAAAATGAATTATGGTCTTCTTATTTGTATTGGCACGATGGGTAGAATAATGAACTTTTGAGTTCAAATCCTAAGATATTTCCTGACTATGTGAAGTCACTTAACCTCTCTCAGCTTCAGTTGCCTCATCTGTAAAATTGGGGGCAGGATTAATGACCTTCGAGGTCCCTTCTAGCTCTAAATTTATGATTCTATGACCTTCAAATACATCATTGCCTTATGCAAATTGCATAATTAGGAGTCAATGTAGTCTAATAGCACTGGCCAAGAGATCTAGCCTCTTCAGGATCTTCAAGCTCCATAGTCACTTCAAGAGCTCCTGGCTTCCAGTTTTGAGAGAAAAGATAGACAATGCCAACGCCGCTTCAGTTGGCTGAAGGGAGAATAAGACTGAGAAGAAGCCAACATGAGAGAAGCTAGTGATCTCCATTATGTCCTTATTCCTAGCTAGCTACATTAGAGACTTCAGGGAACCCTTTGGGCATGATCTGGGCCTCTCTATCTCAGTTGAGCTTAGTTATCTTACTTCCAAGGGGAGCGCTCCTACACTCTGTATTGTCTGGTCTATATTCTCCTGTGTGTACTTTCTCTGATTTCTGTTTTGCTATTGACTTGGACAAATGTTCAGTATAGGACTGGTATTTGATGGGAAGGAAGTCAAGCCTTGTATGTAAAGTTTGGGATCTTCTTTTTCCCATTAGTGAATAGCAATCAGAAGTTTAGCTTGAACCTGAAAATTTTATCTCCTCCAGGGTGAAGTTTGGATTCAGTCAAAGGGCCGCACTTGAGAACCTAGACTAGTATTATTTAGAGCAGATAATAAGTCCAGTACCTCTTTTCTCTGAGTAGCCAAGCTTCTGGCCCCAATCTCCTGCTCCTCTTCCTAACAGGAAATAGTCTCCCTTGGAGAAAGGTATGGGAAGATTAGGCTAGAGATGTCTATTCTATCTCCCTTCAAGCCATATAACACCCCCCTACTAAACATGTGAAGGACAGCCTTCACTACATATAGTTCTCCATGAGCATTTAAATGCCTACTTTGTGCCAGGCATTATGCTAGGTGACACATATACAAATACAAAAATGAGAGTCCCTGCCCTCAAGGAGTTTATATTTTCCTGCACATGATAAATCATGTTCACAGATGAGAAAAAATTGAATATTTTCAAAATCAAGATGCAATAATTTGAGGAAAGGAGAACAATCAGTTGAAGAAAGTGATAGGAGGTGAAGGGCTTCTTAGAAGGACACCGAGATTTCCAAGAAGCAGCGGTGGAGGAAGGAAAGTAGCTTATACCAGAACAAAGATATAGGTAGGGGAGATAGAACATTTCATACCTGGAACACCAAGATCAATTTAGCTAAAGGAAAGAGAACATGAGAGGGAGTAATGTGTAATCAACTTTGAAAGAAAATCCGAGACAATTTTTATTTTACCCTAAAAAGCCATGGAGGTACCTTGAAGTGACTGAAGTAACTTAGTCAGACTTGCTTTGTAGTTATTTGTATTGTTGTTAACTTTTCACTAAGCTACAAGTTCCAGCAAGGCAAGAACTGTTATATTATCTAAATGGACCTCCTATAACCTAATGCTCTGAACATAATAGGTCCTTAATAGCTATTTGCTAACTTAATTTGCATCTTGCAATTTCAGAATTCAATGGACCCTTAGTATGTTATATTGTGTTATATTATATTATATTGTATTACATTACACTATATCACGTTATATTGTATCAGGTTATATTATATTACACTATGTGATATGTTTTGGTTAGATTGTATCATGTTATATGATACACTATATTATGTTATATTGTTCGGTTAGGTTGTATCATATTACATTATGATATACCAAATTGCATCATATCATATCGTATTGTATTATATTGTATTTTAAATGAGAAACCAAAGAGAGCTTCCATAATTTAAATTTAAGGTTTAGAAATCATTTTCTCTGAGGACTCTGTGAGGTACACGAGTATCATGATCCCCTGAGGCTCAGAGAGATTAAATTATTTGCCTAGGCAGTTAGTGGCAGAACCAAAATAGAGCCCAGATCTCCTCCATTTCATCACTGCCACATAATTACTAAGTGCTTGCTCTCGTCAGCAACGTGCAACACTGTACTACATTGTATCTGTCTAGTCGTTGTGTACCTAAAAGATTGTAATGGCTACTGAAAAGCCTGTTAGATGTTGCAAAGGACCTTATCCCATCCCATCTGAAACTTAATAATTAATTGCTGGCTGCCCCAGAACTACAAGACTTTCTCAATAAGGCAAGTTTCACTTTGGTGAAACTGCAGAGTATGGTGCCACCTGCTGGCCAGAGGCTACACAGCCGGCACCTAACACGGTCTACCTCATTCCAATCCAACACCGCCCCTGTGCGGTGCAGGCTCCCCTCGCTCTCATCACCACGTGTAAAATGTGTACGCTTCTCCCCTCTAGTCGTCGTTCCCTCAGCCCCCTTAGGAAAAGAGGGGGCAAGGAAAGAGCTTGCAGCCTAAGACCAAGGCAGCCAACTGACCCCTCTGCCTGGCCAGCTAAGATCCATATGAAACTCTCCCGGGAGCAAAGCTGGCGGTGGGGAGAAGGTGAGAGCCACAGTCTTTGATTAAGCTCAAAACTGAGAACAGGGAAGAAGAGCTCACGGAAGGAATCTGCTAGGTGACCAGGCTGCGGTTACTGGGAAGCCATTTAACTCACTGCAACTAGTATATTTATTAAGCAGATATTGCCAGTCAACAAGTATTTTCTTTATTTTATTTTTCAATTAATAAGCATATGTTTTCTCTTTTTCTTGCTCCTTTTCCATTTAAAAGAAAAACAGAACCATTGTAACCAAGTCATTTATTTTTCGATTAACAAGCATTTATTTTCTCTCTTCACCCTCTTTCCATTTAAAAGAAAAATAAAACCATTGTAACCAATAGTTAAGCAAAAACTAATTCTCACATTGTCCATCTTCAAAAGTGTATGTCTCATTTTGTCTCTTGGATCCATCACTTTTGTCAGAAAGTATACTGCATGTTTCCAAGAGTCATCTGGAATCATGCTGGTGTTGCATTGATCAGGACTCTTAAGTCTTTCCAAGGTGTTTATCTTTACAATGTTGTTATCATACTCATTATTCCTCCCATTTTGCTCACTTCCCTCTTCATCAGTTCATATAAGAACTTCCCATTCAACAAGCATTTAATAAGTGTTTACTATGTGATAGGCCCTAGGGATTCCAAGAAAGGCAAAAACCTCTAGGGAGTTCAGAGTCTAATGGGGAAGACAACACGTAAATATCTAGGTACATACAAAATAGATACAGAATAGATGAAAAGTAGTCTCAGAGCAGAAGACATCACCTACTGTGGAGACCAGGAAAGGCCTCCTGCAGAAAGAAAGGTTTGAGCTGGATTCTGAAGGAGGCTACAAAAACCAAGAGGTGGAGGAGGGGAGTGGGGTCAGTTTATGAAGAGCTTTAAATGCCAAACAGAGGATTTTAAGTGGGATCATGGAGACCAAAAGGAAGCCACTGGAGTTCAAAGAGCAGGACAGTAAGGCATAAAGGAACCATAAACTTTAGATAAACGCCAAAATGTAGATTACAACAGTAGGTGAGGTAAGTGGGGGGAAAGACACAAAACACAGATAACTGTAATATATATTATTATACAAATGTAGAAGTAAAAAAAAGAGTAGCGTCCTTAACTTTCAAGGCTCAGCTAGAGTGCCACTTCCTTATCCCTCCTCCCCACCCAACCCCTAAAATTATTTTGTATTTACTTTGTAAATTAACTCCAAATATTTGTCTATATGTGTGATGTTCCCTACCTCTGTCTCCATCCCTTTTGATAGATCATAAACTCCTCGAGGGCAGGGATAATTTTTTTTTTGTCTTTGTATCTCCAGCACCTAGAACAGTGCCTGTCACATAGCAGGTGCTTAATAAACACTTTTTATATAAACAAGTAAAAGGCCTAATGGGAGATTTTAACATATGTACAAATAATCATAATTTTAAAATTGCACAATAAGAGTGTGCAAAATAAAATGGGATGTCTGAGAGGGAAAAGATCATTACTTTCTTCTGGGATGAGGGAACATGTTCTGAAAGAGGTAGCATTGGAATTGTGCCTTAATGGATATATCAAAACTCAACAGCCTAAAGGAGATAGAGTTCAAATGATATTCCAGGCATAGGAAAGTGGCATAAGTAAAGACAGAGTTAGGGAACTGTTGGGTTCATATCAAGCGCCTTCAGTGAGTAACTTGTTTTGGTGTATAGAGTTTATGGAAAGGGGTGGTATGAATTAAAGTAGGGTGATACAATAAAATAGGAATGTATGGTGATGCAAAATTGTGGAGCATCTTGAAGGACTTGAGCTCTATTCCATAGGCAATAAGGAACCTGGAAGGGCTTTCATCAGGGGAATGATATGTATAGTCTATAATACGGAATATTAGTTTGGTGATGCTTTTAATGACAGCTTGGTACAGGGAGAGATGGTGCATGTTGGAAGACCTGTTAGAAAGTATTGCAATCATCCAGATGGATTGTATTGAGGTCCTACCTGTACCAAGGCAGAGACAAACCTGTAAGAGATGGAATCACAAGTACTTGGACAAATGATTTATGCAAGCAACAAAAAAGAAAGAAAGATGATAATATCATTTCAAACGTGTAAGACAGGATGAATGTTGGTGCCATACAGAACAGTGGGATAAGAAGAAGGAGCATGCCTTGGAGAAAAGGTAAAAAGTTTAAGGCAGGGCATGTTGAGTTTGAGACATATATGGGGGCATATTAGTAGAAATGCTTCCTGTATAGAGATTCAGGGGTACATCACAGAAAAGATGTCAGGATAGAAATTTCAGTCTTATTTATATAGAGGAGATAGTTAAATTTATGAGAGTGAATGAAATTACCAGTGGAGAGTACATAGAGCAAAAAAGGGTCAACACCCAAACCTTAAGAAACACCTAACACAAGGTTCAGGAAGACCTTTGTATAGAGTAAGTACAGAATTACCTACTAAATTAAATAGAAGGAAGATGAAAAATCAAGGAAGGAATAGCTAAGAGGTAGGAGAACCAGAAAAGGAAATGTCTTAGAAAGCAATTAAAGAGAGAGTATCCTGAAGGAGGGAGCCATCAACAATGCCAGTCGCTGCAGAAATCAAGGAAAATGAGGACTAACAAAAAGGCCACTATTTTTAGTGATTAGGACATTAATAACGACCTTCTAAAGAGTTGTTTCAGTAGGTGGTAGGGATGGAAGCCGGATTGCAAAGTGTTCAGGAGAGGTAGGTGGAGGGAAAGTAAATAATGCGTTCAATTTGACTAACACTAAAGGGGAGGGGAAAGATTACATGATAACTGCATGGGACCGAAGACACAAGGGGAGTCTTGTTTTTGTTAAGGCAAGGGAGATATGTAAGTATCTCATAGGTAGAAGATGATTGATAGAAGCCATAGAAAGGACATAGATGGAAACTGGATCGAAGGAACAGTTATGAGGATTAATCTTAGCAAAGAATTCCTCTTTCCATAGGCAAGAAGAAAGAGATTTATAGTGCTCAGAAGTTTTGAATAGTAGAGTTTATAAGGTCATAATCCTGGAACTAGAAAAGACTTCAATGGTCAAGTCCAATTTCTGCATTTTAGCAATAAGGAATGAAATAAAGCCCATGGAGATTAAGTCATTTACCCAATGTTATAGAAGTAGCAGGGGTGGGGGTTAACCCAAGTACTCACTGCTCATTATATTGTACCATATTA
>JAQQSZ010006336.1:0-13621 GCA_028646595.1 Phalanger gymnotis
GCCAGAAAGAAACAATATGAGTATTGTAGAAACACAATCAGGATAACACAAGAACTAGCAGCGTCTACATTAAGGGATTGAAGGGCTTGGAAAATGATATTCTGGAGGTCAATGGAGCTAGGATTAAAACCAAGAATCATATCCAGCAAAACTGAGTATAATGCTCCAAGGCAAAATATGGATTTTTAATAAAATAGATGACTTTCAAGCTTTCTCAGTGAAAAGACCAGTGATGAATAGAAAATATGGCTTTCAAACACAAGAATCTAGAGAAGCATGAAAAGGTAAACAAGAAAGAGAAATCATAAGGGACTTACTAAAGTTGAACTGTTTTGTTTACATCCCTACATGGAAAGATGATGTGTGTAATTCATGAGACCTCAGTATTAGGGTAGCTGAAGGGAACACACACACACACACACACACACATACATATATGTATATATAAACAGAGGGCACAGGGTGAGTTGAATATGAAGGGATGATATTTAAAAGAATAAAATTAAATTAAGGGATGAGAGAGGGATATATTGAGAGAAGGAGAAAGGGAGAGATAGAATGGGGTAAACTATCTCACATAAAAATGTCAAGAAACAGTAGTTAGTTGGAAGGAAAGAGGGGGCAGGTGAGGGAAAAATGAGTGAATATTGCTCTCACTGGATTCGACTTGAAGAGAGAATAACATACACACTCAATTGGGTATCTTACCCCACAGGAAACAAGGAGGAAGGGGATAAAAAGGGGGGATGATAGAAGGGAAGGCAGATAGGGGGAGGAGATAAGCAAAAGCAAACACTTTCAGAAAGGGACAGGGTCAAGGAAGAAAATTGAATAAATGGGGACTGGATAGGGGGGAGCAAAATATAGTTAGTCTTTTACAACATGAGTATCGTGGAAGGGTTTTATATAATGATACACGTGTGACTTCTGTTGAATTGCTTGTCTTCCTAAGGAGGGTTGGGGGAAGGGAAGAGGGGAGAGAATTTGGAACTCAAAGTTTTAAAAGGAGATGTTCAAAAAAAAGTTGTTTTTGCCTGCAACTGGGAAATAAGATATACCGGCAATGGGGCACAGAAATCTTATCTTGCCCTACAAGAAAGTAAGGGAAAAGGATATGGGAGGGGAGTGGAGTGACAGAAGGGAGGGCTGACTGGGGAATGGGGCAATCAGAATATATGCCATCTTGGAGTGAGGGGGAGGGTAGAAATAGGAGGAAAATTTGTAATTCAAAATCTTATGGAAATCAATGCTGAAAGCTAAAAATATTAAATAAATAATTAAAAACAAACAAACAAAAAAGAACATAAGGTTAGGGGATAAAAGCACCTGAGAGGTCACTGGTCCAATACCTGCGCCACATATTTGCACATACTCATTTGTAGAACACAGCCTTAAGAGTCTAGACTCTCTCTCCCAGTTGATTTTCTATGGGCAGATCCTAGCTCTGCTCTATAAATCACACTGGTATAGATTTACCTCTTTTTCAATTTGTAAGCATTCATTGAGCTCCTGCTGTGAACTCAGAGGTGATTTTCACAATCGTGAGAGCCCCAACTAGAGGTAGCAAACATTTTCACAATGAAATAACAAATACCATTTATATTTAACTAGAATTGTGTGGTTACAAAGGGCTTTCACCTAGTCCTCTCACTCATTTCTCACAACCCTATAACTATCTAATTACTTCCATTTTATAGATGAGGGAATAAGGAGTCAGAGAGACAGTATTTTGCTCAAGGTCACAAAGGTTCTAAGCGAGAAGTGCCAAAACTAGGTTTCCCAAGTCGCAGCCTAGTATAGTTGCCACTATACCACCTTGCCTTAAATTCTACATCACTACATAACAGAACCCTAATTCTGTGATGTCAATGATCACAACCCTAAGGTGATGCCAATGATCACATGGAACATCAGAAGAGCATCAAAGAAAAATGAATTTTGATTCACATTATCAAATGCTCAGAATACTGTACTTGGAATGTTTGTTTCAAGAGAGCATGCATGGAGTATAGGAAAGAATTCCAGTCAGGCAAGTGCAAACTGTGTATCTTGATTCCCGAAATGGAACACATGAATGCCTTCTAAACATAAGGTGCAAAGATTATGCAGAAACATTCCCTGAAACCATATTGTGCCCTTCCTCAAACCGACACACTTATAACGTTTAATAATTGGTTGGAAAGAAGTAGGAAGTGTAGTTGCTTTAATTAAATAGATTAGAAAATTCTGAAATTAAATATTAAAGAAATAGTTTGTGCGCATTTGGTAAAGGAAGTGGTAATCACTGAGAGCCATAATGTCTATCTCAAGAATCAGTCATACTAGACTGGTTTCACTTTCTTTTTTTACGTGAAATACCAGGGTAGATAAAGAGAATACTGTAGAGCTAGTAATATATCCATCTGAGCAACGCATTTGTCTTCGTGGAGAGACATTGACCAGATGACAATATAAGTGTGCAAATGTTTTTTGTTGACTGGCTGGTCCCAAAGAGTAGTCACCAATAAGTCTATGTCAGCTTGGAAAGAGATCACTATTGGAGTTCCCCAGGTATTATTCATTTTTTCTGTGTTCAACATTTCTATCATTCTTGGATAAAGGCATTGACAACATGATCATAAAATTGACAGATGTCACAAAATTCAAAACATGGTAGTTCACAGTCTGGAGCTAAAATTATCTGCACAGGCTAGGGTAATGGGCTAAATCTAATAAAACACAATTTAATAGGGAGGAACATAAGGCCCTACATGGAGAGGTCAGTGGCACTAGTATAGACTGTCACAGTGGGACAGCAATAAATAGCAGTTTATGTGAAAAACATCTGGATTATTGGATTGTAATATCAATGAGTTAACAGCCATATAGCAGATCCTGAGACAATCTTTGAATGAATGAATCAAATCAATATGTCAAGAAGGAGAGAGATGATAAATCTGCTAGCAATGGAATTCTGTATTTGCCTTGGTTAAATCATACCTGTGATCGCTTCTGAATAATATATTTTAGGGAAGATTTTAGCAAGCAAAATATGCCCCCAAAGAAGACCAGCAGGGTAGTGAGAAGCCTGGAGATCATGCCTTACCAGGATCACATTGTATGCCCTTTAAATATTCATCCTGGGAAAGATTTAGATGGCAGGGCAATGGGAGCTAGTAGGGGGAAGGGATGACAGCTATTTTCAAGTATTTAAAGCCTGTCAAACAGAAAGGGGATTATATTTGTTCTACTTGTCCCCAGAGGGTAGTATGAAAAGCAATAGGTAGAAATTACAGAAGATTTCAGTTTAGTGTCAAGAGAAAAGAAAAGAAAAAACACCTCAACAATTTGTGCCAATCAAAAACGGACTTGGTTGCCTCATAAAATAGGGAATTTCTTGTCAGTAGAAGTTTTCAAGCCAAGGCTTCATGACCACTCATCAGAGATAGTGTAGAAAGAATTTTCGGGGAGGTATGGATTGGCCTCTGAGGTTCCTAAATTTAAAGAATCTCTAGATCTAAGGCTTTTAAGCCTTAAGCAACTAGGTGGTGTGGCAAATAGAACACTGTACTGAGAGACCAGAAGACCTGATTTAAAATCCTACATCAAAAACTTCTGAGCTACATGAGTCTAGATGAGTCTCTCAAAATCAATTTTCTTCTATATAAAATAGGGATAACACTTACCCCAAAGTATTGTGAAATTCAAAAATTATCTATGTGCAAATTGTATGGTAAATCTTAAAGCCCTATGTAATTGCTAGCTATAATTACTAATCCCATTAACTCATTATGAGAAAAGGTATTCATAATATAGCATGATAACAATTTAATAATCCCATCTCCTCCCCTAATTTAGCATTGGAAAGAAAATGAAGCAATTTAGAAGCACATATTTCTCTACCACACTGCAACATACTCAAATATTTTAAGACACATCAAACTCTCTCTTCTATGAATTTTTATAACAATTGGAAAAAACAATTTAAAAATTGTTAAAATTCTATCTTATATGTCTTATGGGATTAAAAAAAATTTAATGTATGTAAGCCTTTTCTGAAATATTAAAAATTTCTTGAGGACAAAGGCCATTTGCTCACTAATTCATTCATTCATTTATTCTTTCAACGATTCTTTATTAGGCACTTTCTCTATATAAGACACTATTGATTGTATTTAAAATAATCCAGAACCACAGCAAATATTAGAATTGTGTTTGTCAACTCCTAGTCTAGTGATTTTTATCTCTAGACCAGGCTGTACTCTTCTGTCATCGAATCTTATATTGGAGGTGACCTTAAATATCATTGAATCCAACCATGACAGAAAGAGGATCTCCATGATATTTTTTATTATACCACACTTAAATCTATCATTCTGTATCTTCCACCCCTTGCTTCTGTTCTACCCTCTAGATAAGAGTAGAAGAAGAATAATTCTTCTACCACTGGACAGCCATTCAAAAACATTAAAATAGCTATCATGGTTCACCTTCCCCAACCCTCATTGCAACTTTCTACAGTATGTGCCTTTCAGTATACAGATTCTTGGTTGGTGGTCATTTGGATAAGCTGAGCCATTTGAATTCCTGAGAGCACATTTAATTTTTGTGGAATTCCAAGTATATCTAATAAAATATGCTTAATATGCAATTAATTTCCAAAAGCAAAGGAGTAAAATGTCTGCTATTGAGAGGAATAGACATATAAAGAACATTATAATGGACTCATATGTTAAATCTTAAAACCATGATTAAAATTTAAGTACAAAGGAGGAAAGAAAGTTACTTTCTTAAAGTTTCTGGAGAATAAAATTAGAAACAGTTTTTATTTAAATTCAAAGACCTTACATTCTATCACAAGAGACAACAAATATACATATATAAACATAATATTAATTTTTAATTTAAAAAAATTAATTTAAATGAAGTACTAACATATAACTGCATAATTTGCTAAATCTTTTTGCTTGAATCTTTTTTTAAAAAAAAGGTATTCACCGATAATTAAAACAAAACCTCACCTTTGCCACATGTTCCATAATTAAACTTTGCCCTACTGATCATGCCCAGTTCTTTCAACTAGTCTTTATGTTAACACTCCCCACAGTTTCAGTTGGATGAGATATTTCATGATTTGTAATAATCAATTACATTTACCTTCAACCTTTCACTCTGAGAGAAGAGAAAGAGAGAGAGAGCTAAAAAATCACATTTCTGTTATCTAAACAATTTGAGAGGGTCTCTCAATAGAAGAGAGTACACTATGCATAATGCATAAAATCTTATGGCATGCCAGAAATGGTAACATATGTCAAGGACTTCTTAGATGCGGTCTGTATCTCTCTTTTCTTAGCCAGAAAAGACATTGCCCTCCCTGATGTCTATTCTCAAAGATCCCATCATGTCAGATCTAATGACTTCAGAAATGAAAACTGTGGGGAGGAAGTCAATGCAGAAATTCAGAGAGGATAAGCCACTATTAATTAAAACAGAATAAAATGTTGTTGATTATCTCCCCAAGATACCTATCCTGGTGGTCAAAAACAAGTTTTCTTTTAGGTCTCACCAAAGCAATTCACCAAAAACAGTTAGGGTATAGAAAGAGAGAGCATGTTTCTAGTTCAATTAAAAACTATAAGGAAATAAAAAGTGGATTAAAAACTGAAATATAGGGTATACTGGATAGAGAAAAGGAAAATAGACCTACAGAAGATCTGCATTCAAATTCTGCCTCTGATTATACTGGCTGGTGTGACCTTGGGCAAGCCCCTCAGCTTAGAGTTCCTATATTAATAAAATCATGGGTCCAAAATTTCTCTATTTTAGAGAATGGCAGTGTCTTGACTCATAGATTCCAGTGTTAGGCATATATCACAAGGAATTCATTGACAGAAAAACTCCACAGTTACCAAAATATTTCTAGCAGCAGTTGTTATAGTTACAAAGAATTGAAAGCAAATTTGATAATCATTAATTTAAAAATGGCTAAACAAAGTATGGCACAGTAATATAATGGAATATCTCTGTGCTTTGAGAAACAAAGAATATGATGAATACCTAAAAGCATGGTGGGATGTACATGAACTGATGAAAGTGAAGTAAGCAGAGCACAAAACAATTTGCATAATGATGATAACTATGGAAATGGAAATAATAACTATGAAAACAATTGAAAACAAATGTTACAAAATTACAAAGAATTAAAAAATTACAAACTTGTTTCCAAAGAAGAAATATGGGAAGATACAACTCCCAACCCAACTCCTTTGCAGAGGTGGAAGGTTCACAAGTCTGTGGTATTGCTTATAACCTCTGATGGTTTTTAATGTATTGATCAGTTTTAATGCATTTTCTCTTCTCCCTCTCTCTTTTAAAAATGTTTGTTAAAGGGGATGACTCTCTGTGAGGGGAGACATAGAAGGGAAAATCTAGGCAGTGTAAATAAGATATATCAGTACATATCTATTTTCAAAAATGTTATGGATTACAAAACTTGTGGAAAAGACATTAAAAAATCCAAGGCATAAAGAATTATATTTCCCAAAATATATTTCTTAATGGCCTCATTTTTATATGTTTTCCTAGATGAAAAGATAATACAACTATATATCTAATGAAGAACTACCCACAGATTTTTTTAGTTATGGTACTGGATTGCCTATGCACAAGTTTAAAAAAAAAAACAGTTTCAGTCAGCCTTATTTTCCAATGCATTGTTCATAAAAGATTGCATTTATTCAGAAGTTACCCCATGTCTTGCCCCAATGTCTCTAAGGTTAGTAGTTATGTTAAGACTTATACAACCCTACAATTGGCCATTGGAGAGTTTCTATATTTACAATTTCTTTTGCTAACTTATGATATCTCAAAATAATCAACCAATCAATTAATTAGCAAGAATATTTGTGCTTGGAACTATGCTAGGGTTCTGGGGATACAGACAAAGATAGAAGAGTCCTTACATTGGAAAGCCTTATATCCTATCAGAGGAAACAACATATAGACAGAAATATATGTATTGATAAATTATATGTGCGTATACTTTCATACACACATTCACCCACATGCCTATTTATCTACGTTTGTATATGTGTGTGTGTGTGTGTGTGTGTGTGTGTGTGTGTGTGTGTGTGTGTATACAGACACACATTTTGAGGACAGGTGAGGCACTGGCAACTAGGGGAACAAGAAAAGTCTCTTTTCAGAGGTTGCATTTAAGTGGAGCTTTGAAAGATAGTAGGGATGTTAAGAGGCAGAGATGAGGAGGGAATGAATTTCTTGTATGAGTGACAGTCTGTGCAAAGGCAGCAAGATGGAAGACAGAATGTCATGAGCTGGGCCAATCTGGCTGGCCCATGAACAAAAATAAGGTGTAAGAAGCCTGGAAATGTAAGTAGAAATCAGGTGGTTTAGAACTTTAAATGTCAAATGAAGGAATTTGTATTTGATACTAGAGATAATAGAACCCATTGGAGCTTATTGACATACAGCTAGACATCTACTTTAGTAGTATCACTTTGGTAACTGTGTAGAGGATAAGTTAGATAACTGAGACACACAAAAATGACAAAAATATGAGATGCGGTTGTAGTGGTACATGTCCTTACTTGTTTGACTTAGATGCATGATCTATAGTAGTATTTAGACAAGAAAGAACTCTCAACCCATTTCTCAATAGAACCCAAGTTATCATGACAAAGCTTATTTTTATATTAATCAGGCTAATTATGTTTGCAAAATAAATTGGATTTCCATGAGTTAAGGTTTCTTAGTTAAGTCATACATGTATGGTTGGAAGAATAACTACCAGAATGAGCTAATTGCACTGAACAAGGTAACATTTAGACATCTCACTTCAGGAAATGACTGACTGCATTTTGAAGAGACAGCATTGATAGATCCTTTGGGACTATCACCCAATAGCTGAAGTGCCTGAAAAGCTTCCCTTAATAAAAGGCCCCCTATTCTCACAAAGACCAGAGCTTCTCGCAAAGTTCCTGAAAATACATTTTTTACGTGACAACATGTCAACCACTGTCTAAGATAGTATAAGAAGAGGCAAAAGAATATCTTACAATTAATGTTTTAGAATCCCACATGTAACCTAAAATTCAATAAGTTATACAATTGAGTCAATTTAAGTTTAAAGCTCATTTGTTTTTTTTCTCTTTGACCTTCCTTGATTTCTTTTTTAACTGTGGCAAAAAGAAATAGGCAAAATTTGCTGAATATTCAAATCCATATTACAGAATCCTCTTTTCTTTGCAAAGTCAAGCATCTGTTTTCCATTAGTCATATGTGTAATTGTCTTCAACAATGTGGTCCAGGGATGAAACTGGGCAGATACAGTCTAACATCTCATCCATCAGGAGGGTCTAGGCCTTTTTCCAGTCAGACTAATAGTTGTTCCTAATGACACCTCCCTACTCAACCCTACCTTGGATAGGGGTCTGGCATTGCCTATGGCTCATAACTGTGGGTAAATTTTATTTGCATCCACTGTATGACTAAAACTATGACTCTCAGACCTCCCTTTTCTACTCAAAGAGTTATTTATCAAGAAGAATCTTGGAAGCAAGGGAGAAAAGATCTGGCCGGTATAAAGCAGTTCAGTTAAATGAGGTGTGAGGCAAGGAACAAAGAGAAAATCTAATAGGTAGTAGACTGCTGGGCTGAGTGAGGAATCTTGGGTTCTAGTCCTGGCTCAGCTACTAATTCACTAAATAAACTTGGGTCTCATTGTGATAATTTGTGAAATGACTAGTTCAGATTAAACTCTTTTTTGTTGCTGTCATAGTTGAAAACAATTTATTGTCTGTGGAACCGGCTAGATGAGTATGGCTTGGATCAAGCCAGTTTTGTTAGTCTGATACAAGGCGGACGCTGATCTTCTTATCACCTTAGGCTAAAACAATATGCTGACTTTAGCCATATCCATACCATACAGCTACTTGTAGTTTCTTTGATCTCATGGTTGCTGGAATTGACTTCACAATGAATACTAGAGTTGTCCTCAATTGCCTTCATAATTGGCTCTGTGATCAGGGGAAGTTGATGGTTGCATAATAATTAAGTATTCTCTCTCTCTCTCTCTCTCTCTCTCTCTCTCTCTCTCTCTCTCTCTCTCTCTCTCTCTCCACTTCAGATTTTCTCCTTATGATATAACTGTTTAAGGTTACTGATCATCACTTCTTCCCTTTGCTCTATTGAATATATAAATACTAAATGGTTTACTCCACTTTCCTTTTTACTTAGCTTTTCAAAAGGAATTTCCAATTGTTGAAAACTGATAAACTTATTTTTCTATAGCAAGTCCTGAATTGTGGATTTTGGAAAATCTGGACATTTCCTGTGACATTGTGATTGCATATCCTACAGGTTTGTTTTGATTAAAGGGAATGGTAAAGAAAAATCCCATGTGTCCCCAAAGTATGTTGGTCAAACAGATGCTGCTATAACTAATTTTAAAGAAGAAATATTTTATCAGTACATGGAATCTCTGTTGGTATGCAAAACTAGGTTACAAATAATTTTATAAATGACTTAGCAGACAAATGATGCCTACTGAAGCTGGACTGTGATTTCACTGCCAGCTGAAATGTTTAATGTTTACTGTAAACAATTTTTATTATGGAATGACTAACATGTGGTACAATTAGACTGGCTATACATATATGGGCAGAGCATTTGGGGTCAGGCTGATATTGATCAATGGAGCAGACTGAAGAGTAGGAAATGAAAGCTCTTGTTCTCTATTTCAAAACTCATGTTCAATGAGGTAAATCTAAAGCTATGATAATGTTGCTTTTTTAAAGATATAAGAACTTATTTTAAGAATTCATAGAAGTCATAGAAATTTACATACATGCACATGCAT
The DNA here is from genome assembly GCA_028646595.1 of Phalanger gymnotis. NCBI lineage: Eukaryota > Metazoa > Chordata > Mammalia > Diprotodontia > Phalangeridae > Phalanger > Phalanger gymnotis. The sequence continues at coordinate 9,857 of JAQQSZ010006336.1, forward strand.
TATATATATATGTATATATATATGTGTGTGTGTGTATATATATATATGTATATACCTGTATATACAGGCCAATAATATAATGTTTCACACTTTTCTTTTTAGATAAATAGCTCCCCTATTGAAATCTCATTACCTAGGTCTCTATAAATAAAGATAATAAGTGTTTTCTAGTTAACATGTGCTTCATAATTTAACACTGTAAGATAAAAGGAAACAAACTGAGGCTGGTGATCTAATCATCTGCTTTTCGAGAAGGTTTGTTCCTTATTTGTATTGAGAAAAGTACAAAATGATCACCATGTCTGAAACATATTTCATCGCTATTATCAAAAGACAAAACCTAATTTAATTAATTTTCATGAAATTTTCCTTTTCCTACTGTGGGCAATAACCAATGGAGTCTTCCGAAAAATTTCTGAAATGAAAATGTGACTTTCAAACACAATAATCTTCTACCACTGATAGCAATGTAGAAAGGCATTACCTATTGAAATGGAGTGACATCAGAGTTTCTGACTATGGGTTGACTATATCTAATTAGATTTACCCTTGAACCTCTAGTTACTTCAAATCTCCAGGAAGGTAAATATTTTTTATGTGTATTATGGTATCCTTGGCAACATTGACAACAGTCTTATTACTGTACTTTGAACAGAGCTGTGAACCCATTAGTGGAGATTTTATGGCATCACTAAAAAAGAAAAAAAATTGATTTATATTCACACATATATCTTCTTGCACTATGTTTAATTAAGACATCCTAGGTTAACCTGTAAAAAAAGACCAAATCAGTCTTAATTCTCATAAAAGGTCAGAATTCATCCTAGTAAATGATTCACCCAGGAACTGATTCTTCAACAACATTCTTAGTAAATTTCTCTGTTTGGGTTGCAGCTTTAGGGGTTCAGCAAAGTCTGTGAGATTGGCAATCACTAGTGTTTTTAAGAAGTGAGGGCCAAAGAGGTACCAAGGTAAGTCGAATAAGGTGTTAGGCCTGGTATAGTGGAGAGAACATTGTTTTAGATGTAAGAAAATCTGCATAGTTCCAGCTTTGGATGGTTAATAATGTCACTGTTCTAGATCTCTTTGTCCCTGAATATAATTATAGCCCATCTCTGACATGTCAAATATTGTCTCTATTATTATGTGTTAAGCAAATTAAATATAAAGCTTTTTTAAAATCTGTTTAGAAGACTGTCTACACTTTGAAACCTTGGGAAAGGGCTTCAAACTACTTTTTAGCAGGAACATGAAAGGCTCATCTTCAGTTCTCCTAGCTTATTATGAAAGCCACAGAGTTTTGGTTAAAATGAGGTATCGCTGTTTGTCCTTTGTTTTCAAAGAAGAGCAACGACATCAGAGGGTGATATCTTAGCTTCTGTGTGATTTGGATTTAAGTGAGGCAGGGTTGCACAAAGTCAACAGCCTCACTCTTCCAGAGAGAGAACAACGGGCAAAGGTCTGAGGTGCAGTGGATGACTTTGGCATCTTAGATGTCTGACCAAGCTCTAAGTGTTCCACAGTGCTTGCTTCAGCCACCTTCGTGGCCATCGGAATAAATGGTTCTCATCTACCCATGTTCATAGAGCATCTGGTGCTAAATCATTTGTAGATGATGAGCTTCTGTGTTGGGTCTTCACGCAGGGCAGAGCAGCTCCCTTGCTGAGATCTATTAAAAGTCAACCCTTAAAATGGGCACATATCTAATGTAAGATGAAAGTGGTGCTAAAGAGTTGTTTAGTAGGTGGAAGCCCACCTCTTCTCATCAGTCCATTAGCATCCTAGACATTCTCCATTAGAAAGATGTTCATCTTATCCTTCAGACAAATCAGAATATCAACAACCCAGATAGGTATAAAAACAGGTATAAAATTTAGGCATAAAGTAGTCTAAGCATAATATACTCACACAGGAGCTACTCCAATAAAATTGCCACTGAAACATGTTACCAACAGATACAGAGTCCAAAGATTAGTTCCCTTGTAAATTGGTTTCTTCCCTTTAAGTTCCTGACTAGGCTTGCATGTTTGTTTGTTGTCACTGTTGTTGTTTTTAAAATACATCATATTGAAGCTTTTTTGTCTTTACAACATCACAGTAATTTCTTATCCATCTCCTTCAGATTGAATTCTCCCTTTTAACAAAATAGATGTTTGAGTAAAAACATCTGATAGATGTATTGCAGCTGGGTGGCCTGGTGGATAGAGTGTCAGACCTGAAATCAGGAAGACTCATCTTCCTGAGTTCAAATCTGATCTCAGACACTCACGAGCTGTGTGACCTTGAGCACTTCACTTAATACTATTTGCCTCAGTTTCCTCATCTGTAAAATGAGCTAGAGAAAGAAATGGCGGGCCACTCTAGTATCTCTGCCAAGAAAACCCCAAATGTGGTTTCAAGTCAGACGTGACTTTAGTCATGTGACATTATAGTCTTAACTACAATGTATACAATATTTTATCCTGATGTTCAGCATTTATTTCACTCCATCGTGATAAGGTAGCATGTTTCATTATCACTTATCCAAGAATATAAGCATCTTATAAGTTAAAGTCAGAGTTCCTTCAAGTAACTTCTTTTAAGTAATTTTCTCTGTTACATTGTTGTAGTCATAGTAAATGTAGTCATAGTAATCTGGGTTCTAAAAACTTCTGTCTGTATCCACTCATATGTTTGTGTATGTGTGAGTGTGTGTGTGTCTTCCCATAGTTCTAATATTTGAGAACGCTTTCTTCATATGTGTTACATCTTACTTCATAATAATATTCTATTACTTTCATAACCCTTAGGGTTGTTGTTTTGTTTGGTTGGTTTGGTTTGGTTTTTTTCTTTCTCTAATCAATGAATATTCATTTTCTTTCTAGTTCGTTTGCTTATTTATTTTTGCTACTACAAAAAGAACTCCTATAAATAATTTGGTATGGATTGGACTTTGATTTCTATCTTTATTGTCCTTGGAGGTCTGTGCCCTGAAGTAAGATTTGTAGGTCAAAAGGTATGTACAGTCTTACCACTTTTGTTGTGCAATTCCTCACTGGTGTACAAAATAATTGAACCACTTGACAGGTTCACCAATAGTGCATCAGTCTGACGATATTCCCCAAAGTACTCCCCATTATAACACGCTTGTTGATTGGTTCATCATTCAGGTTCTAGACCTCAGAGGGAAGGAAAACCATGATCTCTCAGGATAGTCCATTTCACCTTTGGGCAGATCTAATTGTTAGGAAGGCTTTCTGATAGAAAGACCTAAATTGGCCTTTTGTCAGTTTACTCCTATTTTCCCTGGTTGTACCTTCTGGGTTCAAAAAGAATAAGTTGAATCCCTCCTCCATGCGACAGCCATTCAGATGCTTAGACAACTACCATGTCTTTCCTAAGACTTTCCTTCTTTAGATAAAATTTGTCAAGGTCCTTTAATCAATCCTTGCGTTCCATGGACTCAAGGCCTTTCACCATCCTCATTGCCTTCCTCTGGACATCTTCTAGCTTAGCGCTGTTCTTAAATGATAGCATCCTGAACTGAACTCCATATTCTAGAGATTGACTAATGATGGTAGAGAACAGAGGGACTGCTACCTCCCTTTTTTTAGAAGTGATGCTTCTATTAATATAGTCCAACGGGGGGGCGGAGCCAAGATGGCGACCAGAAAGCAGTAACTGGCGTGAGCTCCCCACCAAATCCCTCCAAAAACCTATAAAAAAATGGCTCTGAACCAATTCTAGAGCTGCAGAACCCACAAAGTGGCAGAGGGAAGCAGGGCC
>JAQQSZ010006337.1:0-13620 GCA_028646595.1 Phalanger gymnotis
GTCCTGCTTCCCTCTGCCCCTTTGTGGGTTCTGTAGTTCTAGAATTGGTTCAGAGCCATTTTTTCATAGGTTTTTGGAGGGACTTGGAGGGGAGCTCACGCCAGTTACTGCTTTCCAGTCGCCATCTTGGCTCCCTAGTTAAAGTTTTGAGTTCCAAATTATATTCATCCCTCCCTCTTTCCTCTTCCCCCTCCCCAAGACAGTAAGCAATCAGATATTGGTTATACATATGTAATTATATAAAACATTTCCGTATGACCAATTTTGTACAGGAAGACTCAAATAAAAGAAAAAAAGGAAAGAAAGTGAAAAATAGCATGCTTCAGTCTATATTCAATCAATATCAGTTCTTTTTCTGGAGGCGGATAATGTGCTTCATCACGAGTGCTTTGGGATTTTCTTGGGTCATTGTACCGATGAGAAAAGCTAAGTCATTCACAGTTTTTGATCCAACAATATTGCTTTTACCATGTACAATGTTCTCCTGGTTCTGCACATTTCACAATGCATCAGTTCATGTAAGTCTTTCCAGGTTTTTCTGAAATCATGCTGCTTGTCATTTCTTACAATACAATAATATTCCATTACAGTCACATACCACAACTTGTTTTAGCCATTGCCCAATTGATGAGCATCCCTTTGATTTCCCATTCTTAGCCTCCACAAAAAGAGCTGCTATAAATATTTTTGTACAAATAGGTACATTTCCATTTTTTGGATGTCTTTGGGATATAGATCTAGCAACAGTATTGCTGAGGATATGCACAGTTTTTAGCCCTTTGGGCATAGTTCCAAATTGCTCTCCAGAATGGTTGGATCAGTTAACCATTCCACCAGTGCATGAGTGTCCTGGCTTTTCCATATCCCCTCCAACATCTAATATTTTCCTTTTTTGTCATATTAGCCACTCTGATAGGTATGAGGTGGTACCTCAGAGTTGTTTTAATATATATTTCTCTGATCAATAGTGATTTACAGCATTTTTTCATATGATTATAGATAACTTTGATTTCTTTGTCTGAAAACTGCCTGTTCATATCCATATCAATAGGGGAATGACTTATCGTTTTATAAATTTGATTCTGTTATTTATATATTTTAGAAATGAAACCTTTATCAGAGGTACTTGTTGCAAACTTTCCCCCCAGTTTTCTGCTTTCCTTGTAGTTTTTGTTGCATTGGTTTTGTTCATATAAAAATTTTTAAATTTTATATAATCAAAATGATCTGTTTTACATTTTGTAATGCTCTCTAAATCTTCTTTGGTCCTAAATTCTTCCCTTATACATGAATCTAATAGATAAACTATTCCATGTGCTCTTAATTTCCTTATGGTATCACCTTTTATGTGTAAATCTGTACCCATTTTGACCTTATCTTGGAAATACAGTACGAGATATTGGTCTATATCAGGCCTATACAACATATGCACACACAACCTGCAGGGTGCTTTTGGTCCACCAAAGGATTTCGGGCAACCTGAAAAAAATTTAGAGTTGCCACTGTGCACTCTCCTGTTTGTCCCATGACCCGTGGCAACCAACCATCATCAGTCTGTCTCTAGTCTAACCTATCTGCAGCCTGAAGAAGTTTAACTTATTTTAATTTTGGCTCCTGCCTACTGCCAAGTTGTGCAGGCCTGGCCTATACTTAGTTTCTGCCATACTGTTAAGACTCCTTTTCTAATCCATAACCTTTATAGTTCTGCTTTCTAGGGGGCATTTCCTAGCTATACACCTTACCTAGCTGACCCTCTGTTCTAGCCAAGTCCATAAAATCTATGACTCCCTGATCTTTCTTTATCCTCCCTACCTCAATGGCCAATATCCACTCATCCTCCTTATTCTAAGAGTAGCAGGACCTCAGGCAAGCTAGGTGGTACAATGGATAGAATGTTGGGCCTGGAGTCAGAAGACCAGAGCTCGAATTTGGACTCAGACACTAAAAACTACCCTGGGCAACTACCCTTTTGCCTCAGTTTCCTCATTTGTAAAATGACCTAGAGAAGGAAATGGCAAACTACTCTGGTATCTTGGCCAAGAAAACCCTAAATGAAGAAGCAGACATGACTGAAATGACTGAACATTAGCAAAAATCAGTGCCTATCCCAGAATTGTTTTAATGGAACAATGGTCATTTTCTGATTTTCTTCCATTGGTGGATTTAGCCCCTGGATTGATTTTCCAATGCCCCTCCACCCCTACTGTCAGGAAGCTTCCCTTAATGGGAATCCTAAGCCTTCTTTCCTCCCTTCCGTTCAGCTCATTAGTTCTGTTACCTGCACCCAGCTGAAAAACTCCCCCGCCTCTCTGCTGTCAGTGCATTTAAAATATTTGCAGCCTGCTTTCCTGTCTGGCTTAGTCACCGACTTAACCACCCTACACTGAAGGTTTTAGGAACTTTAATCTTTCTGCATAAATCAACTTCCTTGGCTCTGCTGCTCTCTTCCAAGCAACCCTTGGCATTTGCCTATGCCTTTCTGTTCCCAAGATGCCCCAGGCTAAACTCACTGTCTGAAGTGCCAATTCTCCCCCTCTCATCACTTTACCTAGAGGTTGACTTGCTTTGCTGTCTGTCCAAAAGTGGAACTTAGTGGAGAGTCCCAAGGATTCCACCTGTCTCTCCTCAGCTCATGGGATTCCCTAAGATTCACAGAGTTTTAGAACTGGAAGTCACCATAGAAATCAGTAAGTCTAACCCTATTATTTAATAGATGGGGAAACTGAGACCAATAGAAATGAAATAGTCTGTCTGTGATCACACAGCCTCTTAATGGAAGAGCCAGGATGAGACCCTAGGCCTCCTAACTCTAAGTTCAACATTTTCCAATCTACTATGATGGGTTGGCAATAAGAACAAATTAAGGCATAGCATGAACCCTGACTGCAGAGGATTGTCATTTGGTAGGCAGGTGATCAACTCTTTGACCACAGCAACCCATGAAATAAAAAAAAATCAAAATGGCCTCAGTCTTGTGCAGCACCCTTCTGATTCTTCAGTGATTTTGGTGGGATGATAGAAAGGGGGCTGAAGGTGCTAAGAATCATCACTGCTGATATTCTAAATGTGAGCTTGGTCCAATGACCAAGGAATTGATATACTATTGGAAAAATGGAAGTATATCAGTAGGAAGGAAAGAAATAAGCATTTATTAAGCACCTATTGTATGTCAGGCACTGTGCCAACCACTTTCACAAATATTATCTCATTTGATCCTCACAATGACCCTGGGAGGTAGGTGCTATCATGAGCACCATGCGTTTTACAGTTGAGGAAATTGAGGCAGACAGAAGTGACTTGCCCAGGGTCCCACATATCAGGTAAGTGTCCGAAGTTGCATTTGAACTCACATCTTGCTGACTCCAGGTCCAGTATTCCATCCACTGTGTCGCCTAGCTGTCTCTATTATTGTTGTTCTGTCGTTTTCAGACATGTACAACTCTTCATGACTCCATTTGGATTTTCTTGGCAAAAATACCACAGTAGTTTGTCATTTCCTTCTCCAGCTCATTTTACAGATGAGGAAACTGAGGCAAACAAGGTTAAGTGACTTGCTCAGGGTCACACAGCTAGTAAGTGTCTGGGGCCAGACTTGAACTCAGGGAAATGAGTGTTCCTGACTTTGGGCCTGGCATTTTATCTATTTTGCCACCTACTTTCCCCCTGCCCCTCTTGAGTTCACTATAAATGAAACCAGGAGACTTAAGGAAATTAGATGGAAAAAGGGGTTCATAGTTTCTCCTTAGAGAGGCAAATGAAAGAGTTGGTTTGATTGTGTACCCAGAGGCAACAAGAAACCTTATTCAATGGCATTTGATAATGCTCATGATCCCGGTATAAACAAAAAAGATCAAAAGAAAATAAAGATAATTGCGACTTATACATCAACACCTATTGCAGAGGATGAGGGGAGAGAGAGACAGAGTGGCAGAGGGAGAGGGAGAGGGAGAGAGAGGGAGGGAGAGAATTTCTATGAAGAACTTGATAAAAATCACCATATATTAGGTTCAATGGAAAGCTAGGAACAGGGGAGGACTAAAATATAACAAATGTTTTCTTCAGTAGGAAAGTTAGAAGGTGCTAGATATAGCAACTAATGAATAACATTACCAAAATATGAAATTGGCTATATATTTTTAGGTTGGGTTTTTTAAATTTCTATTGCTATCATTTGCTTTTATGCCACTTGGTTTCCCAATATATTCTTCCCTTGCCCCTTCCCAGAGAACCATTTCCCATAACAAAAAATAAAAAAGAAAGAGAAACAAAAACAGTTCAGCAAAGAGAAGAAGCGCATCAATCCGGGCCTAACAATATATGCAGTGTTCCGCATCCACAGTTCCCTCTTTGCCTCTGAAAGTAAAGGAGAGAGGTGCCTTGCAATCCGAAGCATTTGGATCTGGTTTGGTTGTTCTTTCTATTTACCTCGTCCCCGGGGATAGGGTTTTCCTGGGATTGTTCACTTCACTCTGCATTTGTTCATGTAAAGAAATTGACTACATATGAAAAGACAGGAAAGGACTAGTGGTCCACAGTCAGCCCATCGGTTAGTTAAAACGAAGGTCAAAATCAGCTCTTTGTCCTCTGACAAAGTGCAAAATGTCCCTCACTAGTCATTTCTGGCTCAATGTAAAAGACCCTTTCCTCAATTTAGAAGAAACAATAAAGATGAGAGAGAGACATTGGCTGTAATGACATCATCTGTGTCTGTGAAATGAGAAAATTTGTGAAGGATCAGATGCTTCTTTCTATTCCCAACATTTTGCCCATCTAGTGCTTCCCTCCCCACCAGTTGTTGACATCTTGGTGTGATTCAATTCTAGTTATCTATTTTTCAGTCTGAACAAGTTTCATTTGGTCCCACTTTGATATGACTGCCTCATTCGCATTCACCTTTATTCTCCTTACTAAAGGACACTCCCAGTATCTTATCCTACCATGGAAATGACCCTGGGTCATGGGTGCCAATGCTAATAGGGTGCAAGCTCTGATGAGTCTTAAGAAGCTTACATCTTAGCTTGACTCTGGTTGCTGGACTGAATCGCTCTTATCCAAGAAACAGACTAGCTACAGTTCGTGCAGAGATTTATTACCCAAAAAACTGGCTTCCAACTGATAGGTTTATTTAGCTGAGGCAATTTATGGAGTCTAAGGCATAAAGGGAGTATCCATTCAATCAATCGATCAATCAACTAGAATTTATTAATTATCTACTATATGCCAGGCACTACGCACGGCACTAGGGATACAAAGATAGAAATGCTCTCCCTCCCCATCTTCCTCTCCTGGCTTTCCTAGCCTCCTTTACATCGCCACTCAAATCCCACTTTCTTTGGAAGGTCCTTCTGGGTCTCCTTTCCACCCCTACCCCAACTGCTAATCCTTTCTCTGGGGTATTACCTTCCAACTACCATGTATGTATGCAGGCACACAAGCATGTATATATGTGTGTATGCATGAGTATGCATATACATATATATGTATGTGTGTATATATATATATATATACTTACATACACATGTAGTTATTTCCATGTTGTCTCTCCCATCAGAATGTGGACTCCTTGAAGGCAAAGACTATGTTTTTGCCTTTCTTTGTACCCATGGTGCCCGGCACATAGTAAGCACTTAATGAATGCTTTTTTACTGACTGATATTTCTATCCTCGAGAAGCTTAGGTTCAACACACACATGGATGAATTCACAAAGAATCCAGAAGTTTCATTTCCAGCCTACAAGCTCTAGGGACTGAAGCCTCATTTCTAATAGATGTTTAAGGAAGACTACCACCTCTGGTGCGAGGGCTTGCTGAGCTCTTTTTGGGGCTGCTCATCCACTTTTGGTGTCCACCTTCATCCAATTCTCACCTGTGGCTCCAAGGAGCTGTAGCATGTGCTGTGGCCACACTCAGGTAAATAGTCTTGAAAGATGGGCTAAATCAGATTAAGAATAAGGCAGGCCTCAAACCTGTCAGTGAGTTAGGGGGATGTCTACCTCAAGCATGTGAAGACTTCCTCCAGTGGAATAGGTGGATGATGATCATTTGTTCTAATGGCCATCAAGGAGGCTGAAGTGGGTACTGTAGAGCTCTTAGAGCTTGGTCAGACATCGAAGATGCCAAGACCTTCCACTGCATACCAGGCCATCACCAGTGGTCCTGATTTTGTCCTGCCACTGGACTTCGATGACTCTGAAAGAAAGAATGAAGCTGATGACTTTGTGCAGATTTGCCTCACTGAAATCCAGTTCAAGCAAAAGTCAAGACATCACCCGATGATGTCATTGGCCCACTTCAAAAATGAAGGACAAATACCAACAACAACAACTTGTGGAAGGAAAATTTTTGGCCAACTAATTCAAGAAGTCTGAGGAATTGCCGAGCAGATGGGGTAGACTTGAGGAAGGAGGGCAGCAAAGGCTTCCTGGTACCCAATAATCCTGCTACATACACAGTTTCCTCAACCATAAAATGGGGTATGAAATAATAGCACCTGCCTCATAGGGTGGTTGTAGGGTTCAAAAGTTGTAGGGATCAAAAGAAATAACACATAAAAGCACTTTGCAAATCTTAAAGTGACATATGTTAGTTACCATCATCATTAGCAACAACGATATTGTTATTGCCTGAAGAGAAGGCCAAAGGACGAGGAAGCAGAGACCTCTTTGCCCCTAAGTGAAGCTGGCCTTTTTACCTGAAGATCACACAGCTTCAGGTCAGGTTCTTTCCAGAGATTTAGATTGCTGCCTGTTTTAGACCCAGCCCTTAATATCTCCCCAATCCACTGAATAAAGCCAAAAACTGCCTCTCCAGAGGTATTTTCCTTTGCCTAAACTGGCTTCTTGTCTTCCGAAACAGTGCAAATGTACCCTCATTAGTCATTTCTGGCTCAGTGTGAACGACACTCAGACTCTTTCTTCAGTGCAGGAGAGTGAGGGAAGGAAGTGAAGGAAAGGTAAGAAGTCCTGCCAGTGGAAAGAAGAAACCCAAAAAGAGAGGCAAAGGATCGCATGGGCTAAATTTGCTCACCTCACTATTTTTCCGCAAGCAGCTAATTCCTGAGATGTGAAAGGGAATGAGTAAGGCCTTGCCAAGCTCTGGCCCAATCCTTGCCTCTGAGCTGAGGCTTTCACTTGACATTTGAATCTCTGAGGGTTGAGGCTTTCTGTCTTTTTGATGCATAACTGTTCACAATGGTTCAAAGGAAAAAGGCTGCAAAGAGATTATAAAAAGCTTTGCCCCAAATCACCTCCTACCCAGTTGTATAGGAAAGGGAGGTCTCAAGATCTCCAGAGGAATAGGATTTATGATATGCTAGTACAAGAAACCAGGGGCAAAGCTGGGAATCAGGTGATAGGGGGAGGGGCAGTTCATGCTTTCCTGGACCATCACTAGAGGATATAGGGGGAGGAGACAGTCTAGGAAAAGTAGAAGAATTCAGAGAAGAAAAGAGTGAGGCAAGGGATGAGGGGATTAATCTGGAGAAATGGAGGGGGCCAGTCCCAGACTACCTCCAGTAAGAAGGGGACAAGGGCCATGAGTTATCACAGAAATATTGCTCTCACAAAGGAACTGTGGAAAATGAAAGACCATGTGGGGCATGGGGAAAAGGAAATGGAAGGAGAAAAGGAAATTGGAGAAGAAAAACTAATGAAGGTCCAAATACACGAGTGATGGCACCATTCGGGGGACACAGTCATAGGAAGAGAAGCTTACTTAACACACATTTATTAAGCATTTAGTCTGTGCCAAATGCTGGATGTGTCAAGAAATGAAGATCCAGGCCTCTGGTTTTAAAACACTTTCATAGAATTCTTTTATTTAATCCTTATTGAAGATATCTTGGCAGGTACAGGCTTATAGCAATCAGCATCCATGCTTTACAGCTGTGGAAAACTGAGGTTTCAGTTCCGCAGGGACTTGCAGAAGTTTACAAAACCAGGAGATAGTTGAAATAGGCTCAGACCAAGTCTAGGGCATTCCTCACAATACCAAACCTACTGAACTTGTTCCAAGTACAATAAAACTCTTTGCTGAATAGAAAAAAACAGAAACCGTAGTTCCCCAGGGAGGAGGTAACTCAATTATTAGACAGTAAACTCTTTAAAGGCTGGGATGGGGTTCTTGCCTTTTTTTGTAACCCCAGAGCTTAGCAAAGTGCTTGGCTCCTAGGAGAGGCTTACTAAATTCTTACTGATTGAATGACTGATTGCAAAGTAGAGGCTTTTCGAATCTTCCTCATATAGTCATAGCTGCCCTGAGGGGCCAGGCTGGCAAAGAGAGAGTTTCAGCATTTGGATGGGATATTACGGAACTGGGAAAGTGTCTGGCATGGTGGATAGAGAGCTGACTGTGTGACCTTGGCTCCTCACTCTGGTACACGCCCTCATCACCTCATATCTTGATTATTACAACAGTTAGCTGGTCTGCCTGCCTCAAGTCTTTCCCCACTCCAATCCATCATCCAATCAGCCACCAAAATAATTTTCCTAAAGCACAGGTCCAGTCAGGTCACTGCCCTACTCAATAAACTCCAATGGTTCCCTATTGCCCCAGAAGCAAATACCAAATGCTCTGTTTGGCCTTCAAAGCCCTTCATAACCTAGCCCTCTCCTACCTTTCCAATCTTCTTGAACCTTACTCCCTGACACATATTCTTCTATCCAGTGACACCGAGACTCTATTTCTTGACTCCAGGCATTTTCTCTGTCGCCCATACCTGGAACACTCTCTCTCCTTTGCTCCAACTACTGACTGCCCTGGCTTCCTTCAAGTCCCAAGCAAAATCCCACCTTCTACAGGAAGCCTTTCCCAACTTCTAATTCCTCTTAATTCTCTCTTTTAATTTTTCCTACTTTCTGCATATAACTTGCTTTATATATATTTGTCATCACCTCCATTAAATTGTAAGCTCCTTGAGGGTATTAACTGTCTTTTGCCCCTTTTTGTATCTCAGTGCCTGGTACATAGTAGGTTCTTAATAAATGTTTATTGAATTGGACATAACCTTTCAGTGCTCTATTACAATTAACTCTCCAAGACTCAAGATCACAAAGTATTAGTAGAGGGACTTTCCTCACTTGGGAGTTCCCTATACCAATTACCTTATAGGTCTTGTGTGTGCCCTTCTCAACCTTCATCTCCCTTCAGTCTACATTACCAGCCCTTTCTAGAAATGGAATCCCAGACTGTGCCTGTGTCCTAGGCAGCAGCCAGCAGCCAGCAGCCAGCAGCCAGTTGCAGAAAATATCTTCATGCCTAAGGCAGAGTTACTAGGGCACAAAAAGGCAGAAAGACTAATTTGAATGTATAGTATTTATGCAGCACTGGAAGGACCCAATGAGCTGGGGAGGTTCTTGGAGGGGGGAGGGGAAGAGAGGGAATAGGATTTATCATGTGCCAAAAAAAGACAAAATCTGTGCTCTATTGTATAGGCCTGGGGTCCTCTTTATCAACTATGATTCTCTCTATCCTTTATTTGGTTAAGATCTCTTACCCTATCCATAGAATGTAAGAGAAATGATTATTTCTCTCTCATGTTAATAATCAATTACTGAATTAGGACCAGGATTTTTTTTTTCAGAAGCCTGTAGGTTGTTCAGTCTCTGAAGGATACTGCTGATAATTAGATTGAATTAACTTTCTCCTCAATCTTAGTCAGACCCCACCAAGGTGGGAAAGCCCATTGTGTTCTACACAGGTGGGGGGGTGTTAAATTCTTTGATTAGATTGCTCAAGGCTGGGCAATTTATAAGTAAATGACATAATCAAAGTTACAGTGCCCCAGCCCCTCATTAGAAGAGGTCTACCTCTCATTGTAATATTCATTCTCTCTCATTAATTGTTAACCAATCAGAATTGATTGCCACCTTCAGGAACACCCACTCTTCCAAGGGCATATAAACTGTGAGCCCACCAGTATGGTGCAGCTTTGGCATTCAAGACTGTCACTGACCCATTTTATGGGTAGTATGCTAGCATTGTTAATAAAATGATTAATTACCCAGAAATTATGTCTCTTGAACTTTTTAAATGTCACAAATGGGAAGGCAATTTTTTCTTGCTCCTCTAATTTTTTTATGGTGTCATCTTTTATGTCCAAGTCATATATCCATTTGGAATTTATCTTGGTATATAGTGTGAGATGTTGGTCTATACTTGAAATATCTTGCTTGATGTTACAAGTAATATGACTTCAACATGTCCTAATGATCTTAAACATACAAGAAGTGACATTCAGCTTGTATTTTTCCACTTTCTTGATTTATTAGGACCCTATGTCAAACATGCAAATGATTGTGGCTCCTGATTGGGCAAGGCTCCTAACTAACTCTAACTACTGTGTGCCAACACTCATTTCTAAGATCCTTGATTGTGGATTTGGACCCTCACTCAATTTCTGATCTAGATTAGGAAACTCCCCCACCATTGTCAGGGAACCTATGGAATTTTCCCACCACATCTGGGTCTGACGTACCCTCCCTTACCTGGCATTGATTACCTGTTCTTAACTAAGCACATCTTGAAAGTATAAAACCATCCTGTTCAGATCCCACTCTAAGTACATACTCCCACCAGTACTGCCATAGTACACGTCTCCCTCATATGAGTGGTTCTGGGTCTGTGTGGTGAAATCTCTGTGTGCGTTGACATTGTGTGTGTGTGTGTATGCATGCACGTGCACATGCATGTGCTTTTGTTTTTGCCTGTTTGCTGTGACACAGTAATAGAGATCATCCTTGTACTAGTTTCCCAAATACCAATTTTCTGTAAATCTTCCAAACCAGGTCTTTGCTCTAACCAAAGTGATGAAGCCAAATAAAACAACATGATTTCTGTCAGATTGCTTTCCACTTTTCCTAGTAGTTTTTGTCAAAGAGTGAATCCTTCTCCAGTAACTGTGGTCCTGGGGGCTTATCAAACACTGTGTTATTGTGTCTATTTACTTCTGTATATTATGTACCTAATCTGTTCCACTGGTTGACCACTCAATTCATTAATGGTATTGGTATATATTTTTCTTTCTCTGCTTTGTTTCTTCCTAGGTTAGGCATCAAAACGTCTATCTATGACTATATCTTTATCCATATCCATACCCACATCCACATCTACACTTATATCTACATCCATGTCTACATCTACATCTACATCTACACCTACACCTACACCTACACCTACACCTACACCTACACCTACACCTACACCTACACCTACACCTAAACCTACACCTACACCTACATCTACACCTACATCTACATCTACATCTACATCTACATCTACATCTACATCTACATCTACATCTACATCTACATCTACATCTACATCTACATCTACATCTACATCTACATCTACATCTATATCTACATCTATATCTATATCTATATCTATATCTATATCTATGTCTACATCTGTATCCATCCCAGAGATTGGTGGAGTCCCATCTTTTCTTAATTTTTTTTGCAAATAATTAATGTAATATTAAAACTAATTGTACTTTGAATGCTCAATGAATTCATCTGGTCTTTGAATTTCTTTTTTCTTTGGGACTTTATTTGGGGCTGGCTCAGTTTCTTTGCTATTATGGTTTTTTTTAAAGCATTCAATTCAATAAACATTTTTAAGTGGCTACTATATGTTGGGCACTGTGCTGCACAGAGAAGACCATAGTTTGAACAAAGGTATTGTGGGACTGTACAGACATAGGATGATGGGATTGAAAACCAGAAGGCACCTTAGACATTATCTTGTCCAATCCCCTAATTTTAAAGGAGAAGAAAGATTAACTTTGTCAAGTTAATAAGTGATAAATATTCTGCCCAGGCTTAAAACCCATATTCTGACTCCAAATAGAGGAATTTTTTCACCATCCGAACTGAGTAGAAGGGTCTGCTGGAGTGGAAGATTCCAGTATCTGGAAAGAAGGTATGTATTGCTCAGCAAGGGCAACTGTGCCAGAGAAACTCTGAGCTGTCTGCATGATTCAGAATCAAGCTGTGTTTCTTTAGTAACATTTCCTTAAAGTCAGACAGATGGCCCCTAGCCTGCCCTGCTTGCCTCCTAGCTAACCTGGACCTCCTCTATCACTCATTTCTCTATTTGAAGAAGTAAGATGAGATCTGAAGGTGGAGATCCAGTTGACAATCAAGACAGCCAAGGCCCCACCATGTAAAAACCTCCAGGGCATGGCCTCTGACATAAAAAGGTGAGGTGACTGGTGGGGATGGCCAGGTTTGCAAGAACATGGCACAGTGGGAAGAATGCTGGGTTTAGAGTCAGAGGACTTGTATTCAAATCCTGCCTTGGACAACTATTAGTTGTGTGGCCCTGGGAAAAATCACTTACTCTTTCTGTTCATCAGTTTCTTCATCTATAAAATGAAGAAGTTGGGTTTGATGGCCTCTATGGTCCCTTCCACTACTAAATCTATGATCCTATGCTAAGCAGAGCAGAATTCCCCAGATGGGATTTCACTTGGGAATAGTTCACACTGCAGTATACAAAATACAGAAGTAGTTACAGTAATCCAAGGGTGAGACATTTGATGTCAGAAAGCTTGTTTTGAATTCTGACTGTGCCACTTATTACCTATAGGATTTTAAGCAAATCACTCTGCCTTTCTGGGACTCAGTTTTCCCTTCTGTAAAATAAGAAAATTGGATAAAATTATCTCTGAGGTCCCTTCTAGCTCTAACTTTCTTTGATTCCTTAGACCTGGGATGAGATAATGCTATGAAAACTGGAAGTGAAGAAAAGATTTGAGAAATAATACTCAAGAGAAGCCATGTGACTCATAGTCCCACATTCCCCTCCCCCAAGATTCCTTCCTGCATACACAAGGTCCCTTTCCCCATCCCTAGAGGAGAGACACTGACTGCCATACTTATAGAATGCTTACCACACTGGCAAGATGTGATGATGATAATGCCAAGGGCTCAGCCATTTTGCTAATGAGCCCGTTTAAGAAATGAAAAAATAGAAATACTTTGAGAAAGGAACATAGAGCATATTGGGTTGTGAAAAGCAGTTTGTGGAAATTACCCTATGCCTTTCATAGAAAAGCAGGACATCTTCCCCTTCCCATAATCACCCAAAGATATAAGAGATATACAAGCCATTCATGCCCCTATGTAGGATAGAGCCACCCAAAGTGGAGACAGTCCTTTTTAGTACAGGTCCGCCCCCCTCACTAGGGTTCTATTCCTCCTATAGGTGAGTCCCTAAGGACCAGGCCTTTGTCTGTCTCTTCTGTTTCTCCTTGAAGTGCCTAGGGCAGAGAGTGCCCTACATATAGCCAGCTCTCAAGAAATTATCTTGGTTTAGTAAGTCAATAATTGCTTGAAAAAGTAGCCGGGAGTAAAGGGGAGGCTGACAACTATTTGTTGACCTTCCAGAAATGATTTTTCTCTTATAATGCAGTGTTGGGGAGGGGGGCAGGACTAAAGAACTGATAATGGCTATGAGCCAGAGTTAAGAATATCCTATAGGGGGGGCGGAGCCAAGATGGCGACCAGAAAGCAGTAACTGGCATGAGCTCCCCACCAAATCCCTCCAAAAACCTATAAAAAAATGGCTCTGAACCAATTCTAGAGCTGCAGAACCCACAAAGTGGCAGAGGGAAGCAGG
>JAQQSZ010006338.1:0-13619 GCA_028646595.1 Phalanger gymnotis
AGCTTTTCCCACTAACCTTCTCTGTTGTCTTTGCTGTTTGTGGGTTGAGAGGTCTGGTAAATGCCACAGCTCAATAATTCAGGGTGCTAGGGCATGCTCTGCCTGGCTCCTGGTCTGTGCCGCCCAAGCTGGGCTCTGCTTGGCTCAGCTCCGCTCCCCTCAGCTCCCAGCTCCATGCGGGATAGACCTTACCCAGAGACCATCCGGGCTGTTCCTGGCTGGAGCCCTGCTTCTCTCTGCCACTTTGTGGGTTCTGCAGTTCTAGAATTGGTTCAGAGCCATTTTTTATATGTTTTTGGAGGGACTTGGTGTGGAGCTCACGGTAGTCCCTGCTTTCCAGCCGCTATCTTAGCTCTGCCCCTAGACTGTTTTTTATTTACTTGTCATGGTGTGGAGAGAAGCAAGAGGGTAGAGGCAGGAGGCAAAGGGGGAGGAATGAGAGTAACTAGAATTAAGCATGGATGGAACTGTAGCATTTGGTCATATTTTGGTCTTTTTTTTGAAGTCATTTTTAAAGGTTGGAGAGGTGATCCTTTTCATAGGGCCAATATAGTTATATTGAGCAGCAATTACATGAGATCATCAGGGAACAAGTGGAGGAGACTGTGCATCTGGCAGGGGTTGTGTCTAACAGAGATTACATGTCTGATAGTCATGATATATCCGTGTGTATTTCCTATTTATGATGTGATAGTATTTACCACATATATGGTAAAACCATTTTATTGCTTCTTTTCTCTCTCTCTCTCTCTCTCTCTCTATGTGTATATATATATACACACACACATAGATGTACATGTACATACATGTATACAAATACATATATAAATATGTACATATATGTATATGTATGTATGTAATGTCTTTTTTTAAAGTGATTATGTCCTCTGGCTGGTAGTAAAGGTAATTGTATTGGTAGAGGCTCTTGAAATATGGTGTAGAGCCTATGAAATATTTTGAGTCTAGGCTAGACTTTTCTAGGGACTCCATTTTGAAGTTGGGAGGATTCCTGAGTTGCTAAACCTAAATGAAGGAAAACAACTTAAAAAAAAGGACATTTTGTGAGAATAGATTCAGTTCCAATTTTAATAATTTATGAAGTATGCTAAGAAAAATGATATGGCCTGAATATTTTAATGAAACCATCAACTTCAGTTTCACCTTTACTCTGGGGTAAATATGAAAGCTAATGACATTATTCTTTATATGTCTAATGATCAGAAATGAAGAAATACATAATTCAGTTAATATTATGTAAGGTTTGATTGGGAAAGGATATGTAGAATGCCAAATACATTTAGGATGTTTTTCATTGTATTGTCATCATTAACCTAGAACCCCAAGTGTATCGGATGAGTTTTGGGGGTAATCCAATGCTTTTTCATACCAGGTGTGACAATCATGGTACTCCATGGGGATTTTTAAAGGAAATACAATTCAGCCACATTTACAATGGCAGAAAAGGGGAAAAACCCACAGATAATAATTAGCCAGTGAACTTGAATCATATTAACTAAAAATTAAGATATCTCAAATGGAAACTCCACCATCGAAATATAAAAATAAGGATCTACTTGATCATAAAGATAAAAATAATTTTGCTCAAATAATACAGATAACTGTTTCAAGTCTCCATTTAATTTCACATGTCTAGATTCAGTCCCCTAGAAAAACATTTTAAAGTCATATACTATGGTAAAGATTCAATTGGGAAAATTTCATATTATAAATAGGCATGTGTCTGGTAACTGTATTTCCTGCCCAGAGTCTTTGGCGAATGTTCAAAGACAGGACACTATAAGCTGGGCAAGATAATGTGATGTACAACTTATGTTGTAGTGCTTTAAGGTTGACAAACTACTTTTTCCATAATTAGTGCACAAGATAGTATAAGCACTGCTATCTCCATTTTATAGAGGAGGAAACTGAGTCCACAAGAAGTTAGATAACCTGCTGAGGGTTACAGTTAGGAAGTAGTTGGATGAAATTTCAAACCCTTTCTTTTTTTGGGGGGGAAATATATACATATATGTATATACATATATACATATATATGTGTACATATATGTATATACATATATACATACATATATGTACATATGTGTATATACATACATACACATATATAGATATAGATATATACACACACGCACCACATGTTGTGTGTCTGTGTGTTGTGTGTGTAGTCATTTAAAGTATAGAGATCACTGTGAAGAAAGCATATCTTAGGATTTCTAAGCTTCTGAAAGACCAGAAGCAACACCAGGAAAATTTGCCTATAGCTGCTTCCACATCCATAGCACCCCAAGGAAAAGCTCCAGTCTTTCTGATTTAGGTCACCTCTGCTTCCAACTCCATTTTCAATGTAACTTGATAGAAGTTGCTTGGGGTTTGTTGTTACTTTTGTTTTACTGTGTTTTGTAGATTTTGCCCTTTTTTGTATCCCTGGCACTTAGCATAGTACTAGGTAGTTAGTAAATATATGTTGAGTCATTATTTATGGAAAAGAACAAAGGGAAATTTTAGAAAAGTAATTATATGTTGACTGCTTTTCCTATGGCATCATGTTGCCTTTCAATTGATTCTACCCCTAATCCCCAAGAAATCTTCTTCAGGGCAGGGATCACTGCCACATTGTCTTTGGATCACCAGTGTGTAACACAGTGATCTGTTTTTAGACAAATTTGGGATTTCGTTTGGTGTAGCAAACAATTAATAAGGAGCCTACCTCTATCGATGCGTGTTGGCAGCTGACTGAGGCACTCAGAGTTTAGGTGACTGGCCTAGGGTCACACATATGGTGAGGACAGAAAGGCCACTTGAACCAAAATATTCCCAATTCTGTGGTCAGCTCTTAATCTACTATATCCTATTCTACCCATGGTCACTGCTTATTAAAGCTCATTAACAACAACAACAACATTTTATCATTTTCAAAGTACTTTATACATATTATCCCATTTTATCATCACAGCAATCCGGTGAAACAGGTGCTATTATTAATCCCAATTTGGAGATAGGGAAACTGAGGTACAGATTTTTCCAGGATTACAGAGGTAGTAAATCTCTGTGGCAAGATTTGAACCCAGGCTTTCCATATTCTAGGTCCAATGCTCTACGGCTGTACTATAAAGTGACAACTCGCATAGGTAATTCCATTTAATTCGACATCTTTTTATTAAATGTTAGGCATTGACTGAGGAGAAGATAAAAAGATAAGTAAGATGTCTCTTTTCCTGAGGAATTTAATATCTCTTTTGCAAAAACTTCAGTCCATGCTTTTCCAAATCATTAAGATTTAAGGAAACTGCCTATTTGTAAGAATTACATGGTATATTCATTTTCAAGGTTAAGGTCCTTAAACAGAATAAGCTACCCTTTGTTAAAAGCCAACAGCTTCAAAGGTGCACATTTGCTTTAGAGGGTCACAGCTACGGATCCTGAGTGGGTTTTGAACTCGGATTTCTAGACATTTTGATGCACATATCTCCTTATAGCTTTGGATTTAACAGAGAGCACTCTCTTGCTACAATGCCTGGCACTTCCAGATAATAATTGCAGCGGTCACACTGCTAATGAATATATATGTTGAAATATTTAGATCTAGTGGACATGGGAAATAGCTTATTAGGAAAGAAAATTCTAGATGACCATATTAACCTTGTATATCCAGCCATTCTCACTGCATAGAGTAGTACGAGTGGATGGCTGAACTTGAGGATAAGTGGTTGTTAAATTGGCTTTCTTCTATGCCTGTTTTTGAGTTACAACAGGCTGCCTCAGTGGCTAGAGAGGAAGCATTGATTTAGGTTCAAGTATTGGCCTTGGTAAATGCTGGCTGTCAGACTATGGACAAGTCTCATTCCCTCATTGTCACAGGTGACCTTTTGGACTCAAGTCAATCTCTCTATGACACTACAGTGGAAGAGGATTTGCTGATTTTTGTAGCAGAAAAGGACTTCAGTGATCAATTAGCCCAATCCTTTCATTTTACAGATGAAGAAACTGAGGACCGGGTTGGAGGGGATGCTCAGAGGGTAAAAGGTTTACAAAGCTGACACAGGGTAAAGAAGACTAAATTTGAAATAAGAGCACCTCAGCTTAAATCTTGCCTCTGCTGGCTGCTACTATAAATGTGTAATCTTAGACTCAGACACTGGAGAGCGTGGCCATGACATCAGTACTACCCACTTTAGTTGGCTACAGTTTGGGGGCTCTCTATTTATGTCTTTACAGAGATTGTAGCCAGGGTTAAGATCATTCATTGTCTGTGATACACGTGGAGGGGGATGGCATTCTTTCAGTCTGCAAGGTTTATCCCCACAATGCTTCCCTCTACATACAGAAAAATCTCACTGCTTCACTGTGGTTTTAATGTAACTCATGTTATCTTAGATTAATTTTGTAGACAAGATCTCTTTTGTATGGTCCATATAATATTGAGATTTTTCTTTTAGTGCTTTACAGATTTCTTCAACTAGGCAATCTCCTATTTGGATAAAAAGTCCTTAAAAAGGTCTGCAAAATGGAATGACAACCAGCAATCTTTTTGTTGGAGGTAGAGGGGGTGTGTTGATCATTTTGAATAAAAGTTTAATCATCATGAAAAATGCCAAGGGTCGATGACAATTAAATTAAAAAAATAAATTTGTAAGATTCTCATGTAATATCTTCACCTGGTCTATTCTGTACCCCATTTTCATAAATAAGGCAGGTATGAATAATGAGGCATTTTTAAGTGATTGAAAGGGGGAAAAGGAGATTATTAGTCAGGTGCAGATGACACTAGATGTGGCAGTGGATCAAAAGTTATTCTAGGAGTTAGGAACCACCAAGTTCAAATCCTGCCTCAGACAATTACTAGCTATGGAGAATTCACTTGACCTCTCTCTGCCTCACTTTTCTTATCTGTAAAATGGGCACCTACCTCCCAAGGTTGTTTCGAGGATCAAGTGAGATGTCTTTTTTGAAGTGGTTGACAAAACTTAAAGCACCACATAAATGTTAACTATTATTATTGTTTTTAATTTCATAAAACTTTCGCCATTTTCCTTTTTTCATTTTTGCCAGTATGGCAGAGTGTGAGGTAGTGCCTCAGAGTTGTTTTCATTTGAAATAACACCACTTTCTATCAACCCCTTGAACACTGTCCAAGATGAAATGGTTACCATATGAAAGACCATGTGCCCTCTTTAGACCTATATCAGTCCAGAAGTACACAGCAGCAGCAAAACAAATCAGTGACTTGCTCAAATATTTAGTGGATCAGGCCAGCATAAACCACTAACCTTGATCAATCACACAAAAAACAAAAACCAACTAAGAATCACAGAAACAGCCCTTGAAGTATTTTGGGAGTTGGGCAGTGATTTTTGAGGATAGGGCCCCAGGTTCCATGCTCCCAATCTAATTGTCTAGCTATCAGACCAGGGTACTGTTTGCAGGATGTCTTTCATGGTCCAACCACCCCAACTCAATATGTGTGTTATTTTCATTGCTTTGCTACCAGATGCTGAGGGAATACTCTCCATCCCTTGACCACAGATAGAAAAGCACTTTCATAAGATATTATCCCCCTCTATTCCCAGCCTAATCCATCAGAAGGAGCAGAGAAATATCTGAGAAATAACTATCAAAACCATGTAAGAGCTCTGCCGAGATA
Source organism: Phalanger gymnotis (assembly GCA_028646595.1). Taxonomy (NCBI): domain Eukaryota; kingdom Metazoa; phylum Chordata; class Mammalia; order Diprotodontia; family Phalangeridae; genus Phalanger; species Phalanger gymnotis. Next base: position 5,663 of record JAQQSZ010006338.1, read on the forward strand.
TCTTGCTCAAATCTGCTATTTCATTCACAGCTCTATTCACATCCTTTGAAATAAATGATTGTGTTTTAAAATGCTTCTTTTCCAACTGTACCTGCCCTTAAAACTTCCTAGTAATTTGGTAATTAAAGCTAACTGGTATCATTACAGATACCCAGCCATGCTTCTACATGGATCCACTCTTTGGTCAAGCAGGCCCATTGAATTTCAGACCTTGAGGGCACTTCAGAGACCACCCAGTCCCTATGCCAATATTTCACAGGTGAAGACAATGACTATGATATGTTGAATCATTTGAGTTTCCATGATAAGCAAATGATAGGGTAAAGCAAATGTGTCAAACTCAAATAGAAATGGGGGCCACCAAGTAATATATACTATAAGGATCCGTGTGGATTCTAGGTTATGTTGACTTGGAAAACCACCAATATTTGGTTTGTCAGCTTATTTAATTAAATATTTCCCAATCACATTTTCTTTTTTTTTCACTTATGGAATAAAACAAGCATTTCCATAATATAGTACAATAAAAATGTGATTTTACTTGAAACTGCAAAGCTCCTATACACAACTTGCTATTCCTTTCAAATGTTCAAAATTATCATGTAGATTTCTTTTTTTTTCTTCCCTCTCTTTGCCTAGAGATGGCTACTATTAGACACAAATAGGTATACACACATGTGTATATGTATGTATATATATATATATATTCAACACAAATAGATATGTGTAAAATCAGAAAGAACTGATAAAAATATGTATAGAATCATATGTACATATAAATACATGTATGTATGTATGTAAATTCTTTCTCTGTATGAAAATAATGTCTTTCTTCATATGTCCTTTACAATTCATTTGGGTATTTATAATAGACAAAATAAATTATTCACTCAAAGTCATTCTTAAATTAATATTGCTGTTATTGTATACAATATTCTCTTGGTTCTGCTCATTTTGCTCTTCATTACAAGTCTTTGCATGTTTTTTTTTCCCCTAAAACTCATTGAGCTCATCATTTCTTGTAGCACAGTAGTATCTGATTCAGGCTGTACTCAGGTGTCTTGTGGACTGTGTACAACCCATGGGCCACATGCTTGACTCCTCTGGCAGGAGATGACTTGAAATCGGGACTTCTTATTTGCATGACCTCCACAAAACATTGATTCACAAGGTCATACATGTGGACCTAGAAGGGACCCTGGAGACCACCTAGTACAATTCCTCATTTTACAGATGAGGAAATGGAGTCTCAGGGAAATTAATTGACTCTCTTAGTGTCATACAGGTCACATCAGAGATCAGATTTGAACCCAAGTCCTTTAGCACTAAATCCAGTGTTCTTCTCAGAGTATCTCTTTAGAAACCTGTGAAAATGAAGTGTGACCTGGGACAACAGTCAGAGCTATCAGGCACAGAACTAAGGCTTCCGTGCTCCCTTTCATAGTCACCACTACTAGATGTCCAAGCTGGCCCTTAATAAGTATGTATTCAGAACACACGGACAATAGTACTAGTGACATTGAGACAGATATAGAACAAGCCAAAATACAAAGAGGGTAAAATGTTTCACATTCTTTAAAAAAATGATCCTGGAGCCGTTTCTTCTTAGCCCGAATCTCCTGCTGCTCTCATTGGTAGTGAGATCTCTAAAGCAGCAGACAATGTGGATGGTGATGAATGGCGTTCACAGTCAAAGGTGCCCAGGGTAAAAAAAAAGCAAACGCAGAAAAAGGCAGTCTCACTTGTGTGATGCCAGTCCTAGAGACAATAACCGTCTGTGCATGTACTTTCAAAGTCGGCTCTTTGGGGTTGATTGTTAAGCAGTTAACTGCTCAGGCTTTGACATTTTCCATTCTTTGTTGCAGCGAGCTGCTGTTGAAAACTTGCCTGGGTAAGTGTAAACTAAAGTTGTCCCTCAGTGAGCTTAAAGAAGTTAATTACTCTTCTTTCACATGGAAGAGTGTTCAGCTTGGGATGGAGGGAGGAAAGCAGAGAAGCTCATATTCAGGGAAACTGTCATTCCTTCCAATGATGTGAACATATATTTTATATTCATAAGATTTTATTGAGGAGGTGGGATAGGGTAGGTTGTGTTAGACCCATGATTTGACTGGGATGCTGAATTTCCAGTGTGGGAATTCTCTCCACCAATGCAAATCAGCTACTCCCTTGAAAATCATTTGGGCACAGATTTTTAACCACTTTTGTTTCACCTACCCCTTTGGCAGTCTGGAAATCCAGATCTTTCAGGGAATGTTTTTTAATGCATAAATTAAATAGAATTACAAAGAAACAGATTATATTGATATACAGTTATCAACCAAAAAATGAACAAATTTACATACTCTAAGTTAAGAACTCATGCTTTAGGGAGTTGCCTCAAGGAAATATATATATACGTATACACGTATGTGTTTGTATGTTTATGGGTACATGCATATGTATATTTGCATGTGGATACACATGTGCATATAGACATACACACATGCATGTACACAAATATACATACATATGCATATAGCTATAAATAAGTGCATATGTACACACATGTAAACACACATATCACACAATACACATATATGCATCTCCCCATATGTACATATGAATATATGCATATGTTTATATACTTGAAAAATAAACTATTCCTTAAATACATCAAAACTTGACATTTATAACATATACTGCGATTGTATCCACTTTCTTCTTCCCTCTGTCTTATGGCACTGTGTAAAGGTCACTGGGTTTGAAATCTAGAGCATCTGGATTCTAATCCCACTTCTGCTTTTTACTGCCCACTTGACCTATGTAACAACAATGCTGCTTGCAAATAACACCAGCACACAAGAGGGCTGTTAGCACAGGTTCTTTGATCTGCTTTTCTAAGGAAAGCAACTTTAAGGAGTTTACAATCTTACTTTAAACATACACATATCATTCACTTAGTTCAGGGGAAAAAGTCAGCACCCTGAAATTCAGGGAAAACACAAATAGAAATTAGAAGCAGAAATTATATAAACAGAGCAAATAACACAAATCAGCAGACAGGGCTTCTAACCATCTGTCCATAGCAATATATACACAGTTACCAGAGAGAGAAGCACCAACTTATGGGTTTTCAAAGCCAGTGGGGTTCTTTAACGGCTACCTAGAGTCTTGTCTGGTCAAATCACGTGAAAACTCTTCAAATGAGTGATCCCCAAGCAAAACGCTAAGCTCAAAGTATATATACACTTTTTCGGAGTCAGAGGGTGTCACAACCATGTGACTCAAACCCATGTGACCTAAGCCTTCCCATGACTTAAGCAGGTCATCAGAGACTCCCAATTCAATCAAACACTCTTGATTGAAACAAAGACAAGACTCAAAGGCACTTGATTGCCTTAGTGCCGAGAAGCACTCCAAAACAAACAAACAAACAAAAAAAGAAACAGCAAAAAGTCCCACCCTGCTTGCCATTACAACCTAGAACGGGTCTTATAGAATTTTTGGGCCTCAGTTCTTCATGTGTCAAAAGGCCAGGTAGAACCAGAAAGCCTCTCAGATCCTCTCCAGCTCTCAATCTATGCTCTTGGGATCGTTTTCTTCTTTCTCCTAATTCCTTCCTCATTCTGTACCCTTTCTAACAAGTAAATGAATTAGAGGAGTTGAACCAAAAGATATCAGATGTAAAATCCCTTTTATTTTGTTTGTTTGTTTGTTTTTCCATTCATTGCTTCTAATGGTTTTTATTTAGTTTTACAAAGCATAGCAGTCTATTGCTTCTATTGTTCAAATTGGGGTCCTGTAGGAGGAGTGCTCTGCTCCAAGTCAGCAGAAAGCTGAGTTCAAATCTAGCCTCTGATACTAAAACTCGCTGCATCACCTGAACAAGTCACTTAAACCCTCTCAGCCTCAGTTTCTTTATTTGTAGAACAGGAATAATCATGTGATAGTCATTCCCTTTAAAAGGTTGCTCTAAAGCTCTTATGAAATAGTGCATGTCCTAGTCAGCTGTAGCTGCTTTGAAGGTACATAGGAATTGGTAGTGAAAATTCAAAGAAGCCAACAATGCTTATGGGCACATTCGACTTTTTCTAAGGGAAGTCATTTAGTTTTAGACACCTCATTGTAGAGGGTGACAGGATGAGGAAGAGGGCAAGGGAGGAAGAGGACCACAGGATTACTGACAGTTGAAAGAGAATGGTTTGACTAGGTCATTTGGATGGGGCAGGGTGTAAAGGTTCCAGATCTTGAAATCAATGATATTTAGACCTGACATCACTCCTAATGAACCAGGAGAGAGCCCTCTTCCTGCCCTCCCTAGCATGGCAGATTCTTGGTCAATCCTACAGTTCTTCAGTTTGGGCCACTTGGGCTTTCCCGCACAACAGGGTCACTCAGCCGGGCAGAAGAAGGCCGGGTGTTTTATGGGGAGGGGTGGTTTGTCGCTTAATGACATGTGATTAGTTCCACTCCCCTGGTGTCACATGTTGGCTAGGAGGCTCCTGTTATCAGATTACATGGCATGTAGAGGTTTCTAGGGACTAAGAATCCACAGATAAGAGGATTCTGGAAGCAATGGGTACAAACAAAACAAAGAATTTGTTTCTCCAATCCTTAGTAGTGTCTCACATGTAGTAAGTGCTTAATAAATGCTAGTTGACTGACTAATGAATATAGCCGGTTGAAGAAAGACTAGACCCTGATAAGCAGAGATTTTTCTGGGCTAGCATGGTATGTAATATGCTGTACAAATGTCAGCTATCATTATTCACATGAAGAGAAAAAGTACATGGACTTAATGAGTGAAAAAAAGGACAAATAGGTTAGTTATTTTATGACCTAAATATTGTGATCTTTTAAGCCTTTCAGAAAGTGAATCTATATTAAGTAGTGCAGCATTGTTGTTTTAAAGAACGAAAGCAACCTTCCCCGCGAATCCCACTGTAGTCTAAAATTACATCAAAAATATTACAGTATTATAGAAGGACCTACATCAATAATATGGAAGTTTGACATATTATAAGAAAAAAAAATCAGAGACACTTCAATAAAGCCAACTCCCTGGAAAGAAAGGAAAGTGAGAGGTATAGAGCATGCCTCATCCACAACAAGTCATCAGAGACAATATGACCACGTAATTCTCTGATACTACAGCTGTCTTCATTTCAACACAAGTGGTTTTAGGTACAAGCTAAAGTGGCAGCTTCCTCTATTGCTGTATTTCAATGGTGCTCCAGGTCTCAGCAGGCAGCTCTGGGGTTTGGAAGAGGTCGGGATGTGTGGTCACCAGTGAATTTTTTATTCTTCTAGCCCAGCCCTGTTCATATGTATAAGTGGGGCCTGCCCTGTATTTCAACAGACCAGATAAGTTCTATACTCAGATTAAAAAAAAAAGTCTTACTTAGCACCAACATTTCTGTTCTTTGTACACTTGATTTATAGCCCCCCAAATGCAAGCCTTGTGCACCAACTGCAAATTTACTAGTCAATGAAGCAATGGAGGAATGAAGAAGTATAAATAACAGCAAAGCCACGAGCAGATATAAATCTGCTTCTGTCTGCCTCTGTTCTGAGCAAGAAACCTGTAATAAGATTTGGGGCCATGTCCCAAACTTTTCGAAGTTGACATCAAGGAAGACAACCATGACCTTCTACGACCTGTCCCTTGGTGTAGCTGTCAAAAGGAGAAGATTGGGAGGATCTGAGTCAGTATGGAAATGCTTGTCTTCTTCACTTCCATTTGAAATCTTGGGAAAGTTGGCCTCTCTCCTCCATGTTCTGCATGGAGAATGGAACTGCCTGTTTTAATGTTGGAGGTTGCTTCCTTTGGAACAGTGAGTCATAGCGTTTCTGAGCTGGAACGTTGCTGTGTGGCCAGTTAGTGCAATTCATACCTAAAAAGGGGTGTTCGTTATAATTTACCCAACACATAATCATATAGACACTTCTTGAAGACCTACAATGAGAGGTAAGCCTCTAGTTACATGGATAACACTTTCTACTTTAGGCTAAATATGATTGTTAGAAAGTTGTTTGTTTATTTGCATGTTTTTCTCCTGTGACATAAAACCAAAGTTCCATTCTTTTTAGCTCATACCCATTGTTCTTTGTCTTACTCTTGACTTAAAGAAAGCCAGGAAAGCCAGGACTCAGCGATAAGGAGGGAGAGAATCCCAGGCATAGGTGGCGACCAGTGAAAACACACAAAGAGGAGAGATGGAACATTGTATGTAGCGCAAAGCAAGAAGGATCCAGTGTCACTAGGTCATAACATATGTGGGGGTAAGTAATGGGAGAAGAGAAAGGAAAAAAGCATTTATAGTGCCTACTATGTGCCAGTTTGAGTGCTGGCTAAAGCTGAGTTGCACTAAAGACATTGCAAATACTATCTCATTTGATCCCCACAAGAACCCTGAGAGGTAGGCGCTATTATTATCCCCATTTTACAGTTGAACAAATAGAGGCAAAGCAATTTCCCAAGGGTCACAAAGCTAGAAAGTGTCTGAGACTGGATTTGAACTCAGATCTTTCTGAATCTAGGCCCAATACTCTATCCCTGGGGCCACCTAGCAGCCAAGAGTAAAACAACACTAGAAAGATGAAACACTAGACAGCAGAAAAATTTATATTTGATCCTGGAGGTGATATGGAGCAACTGGAGTTTATTGAGAGGGAGGTGACATGTTTAGTTTTGAGCTTTAGAAAATAATCACTTTGCCAGTAGAGTGGAGGATAGACTGGAGAAGGAAAGATTTGTCACAGAGAGACTAAGCAGAAAGGTACTGAAGATAGCACAGGTGTGAGGTGATAAAGGAATGCACTTGGGTTGTTATAGTGTCAGAGGAAAGAAGCGGGCCATATGAGAGATGTTATGGTAACATTCAAGGTCAATTGACAGAGGAGAGGTAAATTTGACAAAACTTCAAAACAACTGGAAGTGGAGCGTAAGAGAATGAAGAGTCCTGGATAATAAAATCTAGATTGATGAGCTAATAGTTGGGAAGTCAACACAGTGCCTAGCACATAATAGGTGCTAGATGAGTGTTTATTCCCTTCTTGTTCTCTTCCTCTGGTCCAGGGTAACTGGGAGAATGGCGGTACCTCTGACAAGATTAAGGAAATTAAGAAGCAGAGAGCAGGGAGATAATGAGACCCATTTTGCACATGGCAGGTCTATCTCCTAGAATCCAGTTCAAGATGCCTAATTGGTCATTGCCACCATATTCACCTTGCCCTTTTTTTTCTTCTTGCCAGTTTTGAATCTGAGGACAGATGACAGCCAGAACAAAGCCCTAGAGGTTAGCTGTAAGTTATACTCTGCTGCTCCTCTCACCTGAGGAAGAGGGTCACCGGTGTAGGAGGCAGTTATTTCTCCTGAGGATTGTCAATTGAGGACTAGAGTACTCAAATAGGGAGAAAATGAGGAAAGATTGAGAAGAGAGTATTGTACAATACTAAGATGTTTAGAAGAAATGTGCCATACAAATCCAATAGAATATTTTTATTTTTAATATATTTTTTCTTTTTATTTTAAACTTAAATACAAAATAAGAAAAGGAAAAAGCATTGACATGTGTAGAGCAGAACATAAGAGAGGATTCAAAATATAAAGCAAAAAAATTTCATTTCAAAGAAGCCTATATAATAAATGCTATATACTGTGTTCAAAGCTGCCCATCTTCTCCTTGCTTCCTCATAGGTTTCCTTTTGTTCTCTGTTGTGCACTTTTTATTTTATTTTATTTTTCTTTACCCTTTCCCCCCCTTCCCACACAGGGCTATAGTTAAGCATTGATAGATAGATAGATAGATAGATAGATAGATAGATAGATAGATAGATATTAGATGGATAGATACACACATATATACATATATATACATACACATACACAGACATCTATAATCATATACATATATACACATATACATTAATACGCATATATGTAAGACCATATTCCATTTTTTCCTCTTTCTCC
>JAQQSZ010006339.1:0-13619 GCA_028646595.1 Phalanger gymnotis
AAAAATATACTGAAGAAAACAACACCTTAAAAAATAGATTAACTCAAATGGCAAAAGAGTTACAAAAAGCCAATGAGAAGAAAAATGCCTTGAAAGGCAGAATTAGCCAAATGGAAAAGGAGGTCCAAAAGACCACTGAAGAAAATACTAGCTTAAAAATTAGATTGGAGCAAGTGGAAGCTAGCGACTTGATGAGAAATCAAGAAATTATAAAACAGAACCAAAGGAATGAAAAAATAGAAGACAATGTGAAATATCTCATTGGACAAACCACTGACCTGGAAAATAGATCCAGGAGAGATAATTTAAAAATTATTGGACTACCTGAAAGCCATGATCAAAAAAAGAACCTAGATATCATCTTTCAAGAAATTATCAGGAGAACTGCCCTGATATTCTAGAGCCAGAGGGCAAAATAGAAATTGAAATAATCCACCAATTGCCTCCTCAAATAGATCCCAAAAAGAGATTTCCTAGGAATATTGTCGCCAAATTCCAGAATTTCTAGGTGAAGGAGAAAATACTACAAGCAGCCGGAAAGAATCAATTTGAGTATTGTGGAAACACAATCAGAATAACCCAAGATCTAGCAGCTTCTACATTAAGAGATCGAAAGGTTTGGAATACGATATTCCGGAGGTCAGTGGAGCCAGGATTAAAACCAAGAATCACCTACCCAGCAAAACTGAGTACCATGCTCCAAGGCAAAATATGGATTTTCAATAAAATAGAGGACTTTTAAGCTTTCTTAGTGAAAAGACCAGAGCTGAATAGAAAATTTGACTTTTAAACACAAGAATCAAGAGAAGCATGAAAAGGTAATCAAGAAAAAGAACAAGAAAAAGAAATTGCAAGGCACTTACTAAAGTTGAACTGTTTTGTTTACATTCCTACAGGGAAAGATGATGTGTTTTATTCATGAGACCTCAATATTAAGGTAGCTGAAAGGAATATGCATGTATGTATTTATATACATATATATGTGTGTGTATGCATGTGTGTATGTATATATATGTATATATATGTATATGTGAGTGTGTATGTATGTATATACGTATGTGTATATATATATATATATATATATATATATATATATATAGAGAGAGAGAGAGAGAGAGAGAGAGAGAGAAAGAGCGGGCACAGGGTGAGTTGAAGATGAATAAGGGATGAGAGAGGAATATATTGAGAGAGGGAGATAGGGAGAGATAGAGTGGGGTAAATTATCTCGCATATAAGTGGCAAGAAAAAGCAGTTTTGTAGGAAGAGAAGAGAAGGCAGGTGAGGGGGAATGGGTGAATCTTACCCTCATCAGATTTGACCTGAAGAGTGAATACCATACATACTCAGTTGTGTATCTTACCCCACAGGAAAGAAGGAGGAAGAAGATAAAAAAAGGGGGGATGTTGGAAGGGAGGGCAGATGGGGATGAAGATAATCAAAAACAAACACTTTTGAAAAGGGACAGGGTCAAGGGAGAAAATTCAGTAAAGGGGGTAAGGTTAGGAAGAAGCAAAATATAGTTAGTCTTTCACTACATGATTATTGTGGAAGGCTATGCATAATGATATGCATGTGGCCCATGTTGAATTGCTTGACTTCTTAGGGAGGGTCGGTGGGAAAGGAAGAGAGAAAGGAAGAGAATTTGGAACTCAAAGTTTTAAAAAATAGATGTTCAAAAACAAAAAAGTTTTTGTAGGCAACAAGAAAATAAGATACACAGGCAATGGGGCATAGAAATTTATCTTGCCCTACAAGAAAGGAAGGGAAAAGGGGATGGGAGGGTAGTGGGGTGACAGATGGGAGGGCCGACTGGGGAACAGGGTAACCAGAATATAAGCCATCTTGGAGTGGGGGGGGAGGGTAGAAATGGGGAGAAAATTTGTAATTCAAACTCCCGTGAAAATCAATACTGAAAACTAAATATATTAAATAAAATTTATGAAAAAAAAAAGAAAAAAAGAAAAGCACACTGGATTTGGAGCCATCGGACCTGAATTTAAATCTCAGCTCTTTCCCTTCTGTTTCCAGAGGCCTCATGGGGGGTAGTAGATTGAAAACCAAACTTGAAGTTGGAAAGTCCTTTGTACAAGGCCTGGCTGATTACTATAGGAAAATCCCTCTCTCAGTGCACCCCAAGAAATCATTTCATAGTGTAAGTTGAAGAGCAGGTGCCCAGCTATATTTGGAGAGGTAGCTTCCTCACTGAGAGTTCCCAATGCCAATGAAAGATTGGTCTGATGCATGTCACACACACACACACACACACACAGAGAGAAAATTTTCATCATAGAGAAATTGCAAGGGTTAAATGAGAAAATGTATGCAAAGCACTTTGTGAATGTGAATTGCCACGTAAGTGTCAGCTCTTGTGATGCTATCAATCTGAGGACTATAAGGTCTATTCAGAGAATGGAGGTGGGTGGAGGAGATCTAAGACAAAATAAATATAATCTCTCTACCATTACAATTCCTATCCCAAGCATCTCAGTTAGCAAAAATTCCTAGGTTCACTATGAACCAGTCTTCTCTCTTACAAAACCAGTACTCATCCCCAAATTTTCAAAATGGCACAGGTCCTTTAAACCCACCTTTGAGGCTTCATCAGGGGGTGATCAGAGGACCCTAATCCTGTAGGAATGGCACTGCTCAAGTCTGGGTCCTCACTACCTCTCGCCTAGATTATTGTCATGACCTACTTTGTTTTTCTCCCCCTGGTTTCTCCAATCAACTTTTCACACTGCTGCCATCCATCTTCCAAATGAATATACTTTTTCACTTCCTTATCTATAAAAAAGAGCTAAGAAAATGTTCTAGCCTCACTCCCCCTTCTTCACAGGATTATTGTGAAGGGCAGATGTTTGGTTATGTTTCTTCACTGCTTCCAAAACTTCAGCAGCTTCTCATTACCTACAATCATTAGCTTCTTAGACTAACTTTGTAAGCCCTCCACAGTTGGCCTCCATCCTACCTTTCCTGCTTTATTTCACACTTTCCTTCTTTGTGAACTCTGCATTCCAGCCAAACCAGTCTGTTAGTTATCCTCAAAACTTGGTCCACACCTTCCTGTCTCTCTGCATTCCCAAAGACCATCCCCTATGCCTGGAATGTGCTCCTATATATGCCTATTACAATTCTCTTTCTTAAAGCCTCAACTTAGGGCCACTTCTTCCAGAAAGCTCTCCCTAATTGCCCTATATGAAAGTGATCTTCTTTCTCCTCGAATTTCCTCATAGCATGCCATACCAATCTCCCCTGAATTATACTTATTTGTGTATACTTATGGGGCATGAGGTGGTACAATGGATAGAACACTGGGCCTGGAATCAGGAAGACTTGAGTAGAAATCTGTTCTCAGATACTTACTAGCTCTGTGACTCTGGGCAAGGCACTTAACCTCCGTTTGCCTCAGTTACCTCATTTGTAAAATAGAAGTAATAACAGCCCCTACCTCCCAGGGTTGTTGTGAGGATCAAATGTGATGCTATTTGTAAAGCACTTAGCACAGTACCTGACACATAGTATACTATATAAATGCTAGTGGTGGTGGTGATGGTGGTGGTGATGATGTACATGTGCTACCACCCCCATTTTTGTACCCATAGGTCCTACTAAAACATTTTGCACATAGTGGGCATTTCATAATATTTGTTTAATTGAACTAGTATGTGATCCTCTATCATATTTATAATATGAAATAAATAGCCCATTTTATTCACTAACAATTCAAAATTTTATTTATTAATTTTTAACATTCGTTTCTTAAAATTTTGAGTTCCAAATTTTCTCCCTCCCCCCTACACCTCCACTCATTGAGAAGGCAAGCAAAATGATGTCAATTATACATGTGAGTCCATGAAAAATATATTTCTACATTAGTCATGTTGCAAAAAAGATAATAAAAAGTAAGAAACATAAAGAAAGTGAAAAAGTATACTTCAATCTGCACTTAGAGTTCATCAGTTCTTTCTCTGGATATAGATAGAATTTTTCATCATGTGTCCTTTGGAATTGTCTTGGATCATTGTATTGATTAGAATAGCTGAGTCTTTCACAGTCAATTATAGTTATAATATTGCTGTTATTGTATATAGTGCTGTAGTGGTTCTACTCACTTCACTTTGCATCAATTCACATATGTCTTCCCAATTTTTTCTGGAACAGTCCCCCTCAACATTTCTTATTTCATAATAGTATTTATGACAATCATATAGTACAACTTAGTATTAAGAAACTTTAAGGGGTCCCCTGAACTTGTCTTTTTGAGTTGCCATATTTTCCAGAAACATTGGACCCAGAGTATACAGGAGGCCTTGAATGTATCAAGGACAAAATCCACCATCCCAAAGTGACATAATTTGTTGTTTGCATCCCAAACTGGATTGCCTATGTCCTTTGGAGTCAAGATAGGTACTAGTCAGTCTGCAGTAGCCAAGAAACTAATTGTGCAGCTGGGACCCTTGTAGATAAGCATCCTATCTTCATAGTCTAGTAGTCCTCAAAGGAAAAGAATGTAGCTTTTGCCATTGCCTTGATCCTCCCCTTTGGGAGGAGTTTTGTTCTTTTCTGACCTTTGCTGCACCATTGCCCTTTCCATGCGTGCCACACTCCTTTAAGTGAAAATTTGTGTTTTTTTTTTCCTCCTCCCTTTCTTATGTTGCCATAAATATGCAAACTTCTGTGTTGGTTGGGAACTCTGGGTTCCACATGCATGTTCATTTCTCTTGTGATAATCATAGTTTTCATGTAAGTTTCATAAAGTTGTGATTGCCTGTTGACATAAGCCATTTTCCAATTGTAAGCAATTTCCAATTCTTTGTCACCATATAAAGAGCTGCTATAAATATTTTTGTACATATTTCCTTTTCGTTTTTTTAATCTCTTTAGGATACAAACTTGGTAGTGGTATTGCTGGATCAAAGGTTACAAACATGACATAATTCCAAATTGTTCTCCAGAATTATTGAACCAGTTTACAACCATATGAGTGCACCTGTTTCCCTACATCCCTGTTAACATTTGTCATTTTACTATTCTGTCACATTAGCCAGTCTGACAGATGTGTAGTAGTAATTCAGAATTGTTTTAATTTGCATTTCTCTAATCAGTAGTGATTTGGAGCATTTTTTCATGTTAGTATTGATAGCTGTGATTCCTTCTTCTGAAAACTACCTGTTCATATCATATTACCATTTATAAATTGGTAGATGGCTCTTATTTTTATAAATTTCATTTAATTTCCTATATATTTAAGAAATGAGGCCTTTATCAAAGAAACCTGGCATAGTTTTTTTTCTGTTTCTTTCCTTTTTTTTCCTAATTTTGGCTGCATTGGTTTTGTTTGTTCATTTTAAAAAAAAATTTATGTAATCAAAATGATGTATTTTGCATCCCATGATCCTCTCTACCTCTCATTTGGTCATAAACTCTTCCTTTATGCATAGATCTGACAGGTAAACTTTTCATGCTCTCCTAATTTACTTCTGCTATCACCCTTAATGTTTAAATTGTGGTGCATGAAGTCTGCGGTAACTAAGGAAACAAAGGTTCAAGCTTCTGAGCATATCGATTTATTGGCAAGGCATGCAGTTGCACAGCAAATTCCATGACAAACCAGACTCCTACTCCCAGCAGAGCCTAGACCCCAAATAAAGATTTTGCACTGGTTTTTATGCATTATATGAAAACAATAGGATATAAACCAGGATATAAGATAAGATAAGGTAATCTGATTTCTTATTGAAAATTGTCAGATCTATGGGTTAGAGAAGAATTTATGACCAAACGAGAGACAGAGAGGATCATGGGAAGTAAAATGGAACATTTTGATTACATGAAATTAATTTTTTTTTGCACAAACAAAACCAATGCAACCAAAATTAGAAGACTGGGGACCTTCTGAATTGGGAGTGGGAGAGGGATCTCAAAATAGAGTCAGTTTTATATGATAGAATAGTTCACAAAATTACCACAAGATCATGTACCCATTTTGACCTTATTTTGGTATACAGTATGAAATGCTAGTCTACATCTAGTTTCCACCAAACTGCTTTCCAGTTTACCCAGAAAATTTTGCCATGTGGCAAGTTCTTGCCCCAAAAGTTTGGACCTTTGGGTTTATCAAACACTAGGTTACTCTGGTCATTAACTACTGTGTATTGTGTGCCTAATCTATTCCACTGATCTACCAGTCTATTTCTTATCCAGTACAAGATTGTTTTGATGATTATTGTTCCACAATATAGCTTGAAATCTGCAACTGTTAGGCTGCCTTCCTTCACGTAATTTTTTGACCGATTCCCTTGATAGTCTTGATGTTTTGTTCTTCCACATGAATTTTGTTTTTTTTTCTAGTTCTATAAAATAAATCTTTGAAAGTTTGAGATGGTACTAAATAAATTGATTTAGGTAAAATTGTCATTATTATTATATTGACTCCACCTACCCTTGAGTAATTGGGAAGCTATGTGGTACAGTAGACTCTGGGTCTGGAGTCAGGAAGACCCAAGTTGGAATCTGGTCTTAAACACTTACTAGTTGTGTGACCTAGGCAATTCACTTGACCCTATTTGCCTCAGTTTCCTCATCTGTAAAATGAACTGGAGAAGGAAATGGCAAACCACTCTAGTATCTTTACCAAGAAAACCTCAAATGGGGTCACGAAGACTCAGACATGACTGAAACAATTGAGCAACGATAACCTCTGAGCAATTGGTATTTCTCTAATTGTTTAGATCTGTCTGTATTTGCATGAAGAGTATTTTATAATTGTGTTTATATAGTCCCTGAATTTGTCGTGGCATGTAGACTCCCCAATATTTTATATTAGCAATAGTTATTTTAAATGAAACTTCTCTTTCCATCTCTTCTTGCTGGATTTTGTTGTTAATATATAGAAATGTCATTGATTTATGTGGGTTTATTTTATATCCTGCAAGCTTGCTAAAGTTATTGTTTCAATTATTTTTAGTTGATTCTCCAAGGTTCTTTAAGTATATCATCATATCATTTGCAAATAATGAAAGTTTTGTTTCCTCATTGGCTATTTTTATTCTTTTAATTTCTTTTTCTTCTCTTATTGCTATTCTAGTATTTCAAATACAGTGTTGAATATAAGTAGTGATAATGGACATCCTTGCTTTACTCTTAATCTTTTTGAAAAGGTTTCCAGCTTGTCTTCATTACAGATAATGCTTGCTCTTGATTTTAGGTAGATACTACTTATCATTTTAAGAAAGAATCCATTTATTCCTATGCTTTCTAATATTTTTGATAGGGATGAGACTTGCATTTTGTCAAGTTTTTCTTCTACTATTTTTCTCCTTTTTCATTATTTATTTTTAAATTTTTATTTAATTTATTTTTATTTATTATATTTTTCTACTATTATATCTACTGGTGTAGTCAAATTATTTTTGTTCTTTCTGTGAGCTATATGGTCAATTATGCTTTTATTTTTTCTAATATTGAACAAGCCCTGCATTCCTGATAGAAATCTCACCTAAACGTAGTGTATGTTGTGATATATTGCTGTAATCTCCATAGTAGTATTTTATTTAATGTCGTCGAATCAATATTTCTTAGGGAGATTGGGAGATAATTTTCTTTCTCTGTTTTTTCTCTTCCCAGTTTAGGTATCAAAACTACATTTGTTTCTTAAAAGGATTTGGGTAAGCCTCCTTTTTTGCCTACTTTTTCAAATACTTTATATAATATTGGGATTAATTATTCCATAAATATTGTAGAATTCACTTGCAAATCCATCTGGTCCTGGGAATTTTTTCCTAAGGGGCTCATTTAAGGCTTTCTCAATTTCTTTTTTCTAAGATAGGGTTATTTAAATATTCTATTTCCTCTTATGTTAAACTGGACAATTTATATTTTTGTAAATATTCATTAATTTCTTTAGATTGTCTGTTTTACTGGCATATAATTGATCAAAATAGAACTTAATTACTTAATTTCATCTTCATTGGTGTTGCAGTCACCTTTTTCATTTTGATATTGGTAAATTAGTTTTCTTCCTTGTGTTTTTTTAAATCAAATTTACCCATGGTTTATCTATTTTATTGTTTTCCTGGCATAACCAGCTTCTAATTTTATTATTTAATTTTTAAAAATTTCAACTTCATTGATCTCTCCTTTGATTTTCAATACATTCATTTTGGTGTTTAATTGAGGGCTTTTAATCTGTTCTTTTTCTAGTTGTTTTAGTTGCATATCCACTTTATTGATCTGCTTGTCTTGTATCTTTTATTAATGTGCACCTTTAGAGACATATATTTTTTTTCCTTAAGACTACTTTGGTTGCATCTCACAAATTTTGGTATGTTATTTCATTGCTGTCATTATCTTTAAGGAAATTATTAATTCTATGATTTATTGTTTGATCCACTTATTCTTTAGGATGAGATTAATTTCTAATTAATTTCAATATATACTTCCACATCGCTTTATTGAGTGTTATTTTCTTTGTATTGTAGCCTGGAAAGTGTATGTTTAATATTTCTCCTCTTTTGTATTTGTTTGTGAAGTTTCAATGCCCTAATACATGGCCAATCTTTGTGAAAGTGCTAGAAATAGCTGAGAAAAAGGTATATTCCTTTCCATTCCTATTCAGTTTTCTCCAGATGTTCTTATTTCCAACTTTTCTAAAATTCTATTCATCTCCTTAACTTCTTGCTTATTTATTTTGTGGTGAGATTTATCTAGTTCCAACAAGGGAAAATTGGTGTCTCCCACTAGTATGGTTTTAGTATTTATTTTTTTCCTGTAATTCACTTAACTTTTCCTTTAAGAATTTGGGTGCTATGCCATTTTTGGCAAATATGTGTATAGTATAGTTATTAGTTCATTGTATATTTTATAAAGATGTAGTTTCTCTGCTTATCCCTTTTAATTAGGTCCATTTCTGCTTTCGATTTGTCTAAAATCATGGCTTTTTTATTTCAACCGAAGTATAAGATTCTGCTCCAGTCCTTTATTTTAACTCTGCATGTATCTTTTTGTATCTATGTGTTTCTTGTAATCCATTCTGCTATCCTTGTGTTTTATGGGAAAATTCATCCCACTAACATTCTCAGTTATCGATACTAATAGTGCATTTTCCCCTTTTCTTCTTTTTTCTCTCTTTTTACTCTGTTCTTTCTCAAAAATATATTTTGCTTTTGACCACTGCCTCTCTTTATCTGCTCTCTATTTTATCACCTTTCCCCTCTTATTTCCCTGTTAAGATCAATTTTGTATCCAACTCTGTGTATGTGCATACATACATCCATCTATACATATATACACTTACATCTATACATACACACACACACACATATATATATACATATATATACACACACATACACACACACACACATACACACACATATATATATATATATATATATATTCTTTTCTCTTTGAACCAATTTAGATGAGAATGAGGTTCAAGCATTACCTGCCATTCACCATTTTCCCTCCCATTATAAAAGGTTTTCCTTATGTGCCTCTTTTATGTAAAATTATTTTCCCTATTTTATTTCTCCTTTCCCTCTTCTCCTCTTGCTTCCCTCTTTTTCACACTTTCATTTTTTTCCTGAGGAAATCTCAATGTAATTGACTCATTTCTTTGCCCTCTGTCTATGTAGACTACTTCTAATTGCTCTAATAATGATAAAGTTCTTAGGAGTTATTCGTGTCATCTTCCCATATAAGAATGTAAGCAATTTGACATTATTGAGTCTCTTATGATTTCTCTTTCATGTTTACCTTTATATGCTTCTCTCCAGTCTTGTGTTTGGATGTCAAATTTTCTATTCAGTACTGGTCTTTTCATCAAGAATGCTTGAAAATCTGTATTTCATTAAATATCCATTTCTTTCCTGAAAGATTATACTCAGTTTTTCTGGGTAAGTAATTCTTGGTTGTAATCCTTTGCCTTCCAGAATATTAAATTCCATGTTTTATGCTCTTTTAACATAGTAGGTCCCATATCTTGTGTTATCCTGACTGTAGCTCCATGGTATTTTAATTATCTTTCTAGTTGCTTTCAGTATTCTCTCCTTGACCTGGGAGCTCTGGAATTTGGCTATAATATTCGTGGGAGTTTTCATTTTGGGATATTTGAGATCTCATTCAGGAGCTGATCAGTGGATTCTTTCTATTTCTATTTTATTTTCTGGACCTAAGATGTCAGGGGAGTTTTCCTTTATTATTTCTTTAAATATATCTAGGTTCTTTTTTTTGATTATTGCTTTTGGGTAATCCAAAAATTCTTAAACTATCTCTTCTTAATCTATTTTCCAGGTCAGTTGTTTTTTCTAATGAAATATTTAACATTTTTTCTATTTTTTCATTCTTTTGACTTTGTTTTATTGTTTCTTGATTTCTCATTGTCTCATTAGCTTTCACATGCTCACTTCTAATTTTTAAAGAATTATTTTCATCTGTGAGATTTTGTTCCTTTTTTACCATTTGGCCATTCTGTTATTTTATTCTTTTTTACCAATCCGTTAATTTTTCAAAATCATTATCCTGCATCACTCTCATTTCTTTTTCAAATTTTTCCTCTATCATTCTGATTTTTAAAATTATTTTTAGCTTTTCCAGGAACTCTCATTGGACTTGTATCCAATTCAGATGTTTTTCTTTGAAGCTTTGCTTATAGCTGTTTTGACGTACTTGTCTTTTTCTGAGTTCGTGTCTTGATTTTCCCTTTTGTTATAGTAGATCGTTGTGGTCAGGCTCTTTTGTTTTGTTTTTGCTCTTTTTCCCAGCCTATTTCTTGACTTTAAATTTATGTTAAAGTTCCCAGATTCAGGGTAGGACACTGTCATAAGCTTCAGGTTTTTTAGCACCATTATTTTCGGAGCTAGTTCTGGGGTTTAGAAGTTTCAGTGCTTCCAAGGTCATATGATCTGCAGAGAGATGTGTTCACTTCTCTTCAGGTGTGCCCTGTGGTCATTACCCAGGAAGGGCCCCTGTTCCCTTATGACCTAATGCAAAATAGCTTCTCAGAACTCTTGATCCCTGGGAACTGAAAGAACTCCTCTTCACCCTGAAACTCCAACTTGCATGTGGGTCTAGAAAATGGAATTTCCAAACACTTCACTGTCATATGCCTAGTGCTAGCAACATATTCCCTGTAATTTCTTTCTGACTAGTTGCCATATCACCTTACCATCTCTGAGCTGAGTGCTCAGGAAGTTGCTGCTGCTGTTGCCACTTCCAAGGCCCAGAACTGGTGTGACTGCCACATGGTATTCAGACCAGCCCCACCCCAGTGTCACAGATCTATCCTTCCAACCTCCTAAGTTGTCTTGGGCTGCAAAATGTTTTTCCCTGACATTTTGTTGGTTCTACCACTCTAGAATCTTCTTTGAGATGTTATTTTAAAGTTGTTTGCAGGGGAATTTTGAGAGAGCTCAGCTATAGTGCTTTCTATACTCTGCCATCTTTCCTGTTAGAAATTTTTTTTAATTTATTTTTTTTGATGGGGGAGGCAGGGAAATTAAGGTTAAGTGACTTGCCCAAGGTCACACAGCTAGTAAATGTGTCAAGTGTCTGAGATCAGATTTGAACTCAGATCCTCCTGACTCCAGGGCTGGTGCTCTACTCACTGTGCCACCTAGCTGCCCCCCTCCATTAGAAATTTTAAAAGAAACATATTTTATGGGAAGATCAGCAAAAGCTACCAGTTATGTGCTTTGAGTATATTACTGTCACAGATAACTTGAAGTTTTGACTTCTTTTAATTCCAACAAGCAAAAACAAGAATTGACTTAGATGGTTATGTGAAAAGTGAACTTCTAATTTTATGACCTATGATTCAACAAATATTTTGGAGCATATATTATAATAAAAGTACAGTAACAGACCATTTGGGATGTGATGAGTATAGATATAATTTTTTTTAGCTTGTAAGACATGGTCCTTGTCCTAGATTCACTGTCTAGTAGACTAAAATCTGTCTTTTGAGAAGGAAGATAAGCATTTTGTTTTTAATATAGACACAGTTTAAGAATCTCATTCTCACCAGATTGACTAGTTCCCTTATATTTCTCTGAACTTAAAACTTACTCTCAAGATTCAGCAGGAGAGTTTTGAGGGCAGAGCCAAGGTGGCAGAGTGAAAACAGGGACTCACTGGAGCTCTCCTCCAAATCCTTCCAAAGACCTGTAAAAATGACTCTAAACAAATTCCAGAGCTACAGAACCCATGAAATGACAGAGTAAAACAAGTCTCCAACCCAAGATGGCCTGGATGGTTGCTGGGAAGGGTCTATCACACCATGTCCTGAGTGGAGTGCAGCCCAGTGTGGGCTATGCCTGAAGGGACTAGGCTGGAGTAGATCAGGCAGAGCAGGCCTCAGGTCCAAAGACAACTTAGCAGGTTAGTGGGAAAACTGTTGGACATGGGTGAGAGAAGTGCACTTTCTGCCCCTGGTCTTTAGGCCCATGTTGGAGGTGGCTGCAGCTGCAGCAGCTGCTTCTGGAGCTCCAGGCCCACAGACAGTGGGGGGAGTCAATTGGCTGATCCGAGCGGGAGTACAGAGTTCTCTTTGCTGGTACCGAGACAGTGTTCTCTGGCTTTGCCTTGCATGGATCTGGGTCGTAGTCCTGGTTAGCAGTTCTTGGGGGAGGAGGAACACTGGTGTGGCAGAGCTTGTGGTGGATGTGGAGAGGGAGTCCTCTGGGTAGTTACACAGCAGAAAAGAATGCTTGCTCTCACAAACCAGAGCACAGGCAAGGAGAGGAGTATCATACCACCTAAGAATAGAAGTAGCTCTAAAAACAGCAGCACAAAACCCCTGAAGGTAGGGACACAGCACTCTCTACACTGGAAGTAGTCATGCCCTGACAAAGAGTGCCAAAGTCAAGTAATTGGCTGGGAAAACGAACAGACAGCATAAAGGGACCCAGTCTATAGAATCTTTCTTTGGTGACAAGATCAAAACAGACAGCCAGAAGTCAACAAAGTCAAAGAGCCCACATCAAAAACCTCCAAGAAAAAATATGAATTGGTCGCAGGCCATGGAAGAGCTCAAAAAGGATTTGGAAAAGCAAGTCAAAGTAGAGGAAAAATTGGGAAGAGAAATGAGAGTGATGCAAGAAAATCATGAAAAACAAGTCAACAACTTGCTAAAGGAGACCCAAAAAAATGCTGAAGAAAATAACATCTTAAAAAAAGACTAACCCAGATGGCAAAAGAGTTCCAAAAAGCCAATGAGGAAAAGAATGCCTTAAAAGGCAGAATTAGCCAAATGGAGAAGGAGGTCCAAAAGACCACTGAAGAAAATATTGCCTTAAAAATTAGAATGGAGACATGAAAACAGCGTCTTGCCGGAGCTCTCTCACAAGTTCTGTTGGATTCCTATAAAAAAAGTGAATCTGAGCAGATTTGAGAGAGTTAGAAATTGCAAGCACTCTGACTGGGGCAAATTTCCCAGCCGGGAGAATCTAAAAGGCTGAAGGAACGATTCTGTAGGCTAGGTAAGCGCTCAGCCTGCGGAGCTGCCCCAGACGGGACCAAAGCAGAAGCGGCTGGCCGGGAAAACCCACGTGGGAGACAGGCTGGGAGAAAGCCGGACGCCTGAAACCAGCGCAGATCCCCAGGCCTCCCAACACAGGACG
>JAQQSZ010006340.1:0-13619 GCA_028646595.1 Phalanger gymnotis
GGACTTAATACAGTTAAACTCTTTACATTCCTACATGAGAAGATGATATTTATAATGTGTAAGAACTTTCTCACTATTCGAGCAATTAGAAGGAGTATATATAAACAGAGGGTACAGGTGTGAGTTGAATATTAAAGGATGATATTTTTTAAAACATAAAATTAAGGGGTAAGAAAATAATGTACTGGGAGAAAGGGAAAGGAAATATGGAATGGGGGTAAATTATCTCCCCAAAGAAGCAAGAAAACACTTTTGCAGTGCAGGGGAGTAAGGGGGAGATGAGGAGGAGTGAGTGAACCCTCCTCTCATCTAAACTTGCTCACAGGGAGAATAACATATACAGTCAGTTGAGTATAGAAATCTATGTTACTCTACAACAAAGTAGGAGGGGAATGGGGATAAGAGAAAGGAGGGGCATGATAGAAGGGAGGGTGGATTGGGGAGGGAGTAGACAAAAGCAGAACACTTTTCAGGAAGGATAGGGTGAAAGGAGAGAGAAAAGAATAAACAGGGGGTGGGGGAAATAGGATGGAGGGAAGTACAGTTAGCAATAGTAATGCTGAAAAATATTTTTGAATAAATGATTAAAAGTTATGAACAGTTCTCAGATGCAGAAATCAAAAGTATCTATAGCATTATTAAAAATACTCTAACTCACTATTGATCGAAGAAATGCAATTTAAAACAATTCTGAGGTGCTTCCTCATACTTATTAGATTGACAAATAGGGCAGAAAATGAAAATAACAAATTTTGGAGGGAATGTGGGAAAAATGAGATATGAATGCAGTGTTGTTGGAACTGTAACCTGATTCAACCATTCTGTGCAGCAATTTGGAACTATGCTGAAAGAGCTATAAAACCAAGCCTATCTTTGAACCTTACATTGATTAGAGGCTCAGGTTAAAATGTCCACCTGCTCCTCATTTCTTGTAGCACGATAGTATTCCAATATATTCATATACCAAAATTTGTTTAGCCATTCCCCAATTGATGGAAATGCCCATGATTTCCAATTCTTTATCACCACAAAATGATCTGCTAAAAATATTTCTGTACGTACTGGTCCATTTCTCGGTTTTATGATCTCTTTGGGATACAGCTCTAGAAATGGTATTGCTGGGTCAAAAGGTATGAACATTTTTATAGCCCTTTGGGCATTGTTCTAAATTGCTCTCCAGAATGGCTGGATCAGTCACAACTCCACCAACAATGTAACAATGTTCCAATTTCTCCACATCCTCTCCAGCATTTATTATTTTCCCATTTTGTCATGGTAGCCTATCTGAAAGGAGAGATGTGGTACCTAAGAGTTATTTTGATTTGCATTTCTCTAATCAACAGTGATTAAGAGCATTTTTTCATAAGACTATAGATATCCTTAATTTCTTCCACTGAAAACTGCCTGTTCATATCCTTTGACCATTTATCAATTGGGGAATGACTTGTATTCTTATGAATTTAACTTACTTCCTTGTATATTTTAGATATGAGGCCTTTATCAGAGACACTGGTTGTAAAGATTCTTTCCCAAATTTCTGCTTCCCTCCTAATCTTTGTTGCATTGGCTTTGTTTGCACAAAAGCTCCAAAAGACTCATGATATAAAAAGTTAGGCACATCCGGAGAAAGAATTATGGCATCTGAATGCAGACTGAGGCAAACTATTTGTTCTCTTTTGGGTTTTTTTTCCTTAATTTTTGGTTTTGTTTCTTCTTTCTCATGATCCATTCCATTGATTATAATTCTTCTTCACAACTGGACTATTATGTAAATAAGTTCAATGTGAAGGTATATGTAGAAACTACATTGAATTATATGGTGTCTTGGGGGGTAGGGGGAGGAGAAAGAGGAAGAGAAAACTTGGAACCCTAAAACTTGTGTAACTAAGTGTTGTAAACTAAAAATAAAAAAAAATAAATTTATAATTTACAAAAGAAAGTCATGCCTGTCTTTTGACTCAGCAATACCACTATTAAAAACAAAAAGGAAAAGAACCTATATGTACAAAACTATTTATGACATCCTTTTTTTTGGTGGAAAAGAATTGGAAATTGAGGGTATACCCATCAAATGAGGAATGGCTGAACTAATTGTGGTATGCCATTATGACGGAATACTATTGTGTTATAAGAAATGATGAGCAAGGGGAGGAACCAAGAGGGCAGAGTAAAAACAGGGACTTGCTTGAGCTCTCCCCCAAACCCCTCCAAATATCCATAAAAATGACACTAAACAAATTCTAGAGCTACAGAACTCACAACATGACAGAGTGAAACAAATCTCCAGCCCAAAACGACCTGGAAGACTGACAGGAAGGGTCTATTGCACCAGGCTGGGAGTGGAGTGCAGTTGAGCATAAGTCATGCTGGCACAGACCAGGCTAGAGCATGCCTCAGGGGAATAATCACTAGCATCTGTGGCAATTTCTGGACTTCTCAACCCACAAACACCACAGACAAAGTACAAGTTCAGTGAAGAAACTCAGTCAGACCTGGGTAAGAGAAGAGTGTAGTTCAGGCCCAGCCCCAGGGTAGCAGAGGTGGTAATAGATGACAGCAGTGACAGCAGCCACACCACTGGCTGCTTCCAGAACTCCAGGCCCACAGATGATGAGAGGATCAAGTGGCTGATCAAAGGGGGAATACAGAAATCTCTTTGCTAGTGCTGAGGCAATATTCTCTTGCTTTGCCCTGTTTAGATCTAGGTTGTAGTCCTGGGTGGTGGTCCTGGACTGAGGAGGAGTGCTGGCAGAGCTTGTGGCAGAGAGGGAATCCTTCTCATAGGTACAAGGCACAAAATAGTACTTGTCACTCACAGACAAGAGAACAGACCAAAAAGGAGCAAAGCCCTCTCCTTTGATTGTGTCACCTTAGATGAATTGAAAATTTTCAGGTACCTAGAATTATCTCTGACAACAGCTGCACAAATCCCATTAAACTTGGGACAGAACACTCTCCATTCTGGAAGCAGAGTCTTACTTTGACGAAGAGCTCAAAAGTCAAGTAATTGGCTGGTAAAATGAACAAGCAGTGTTAAAAAACCGCTCAGACTATAGAATCTTATTTTGATGACAAAGAAGATCAAAACACAAAGCCAGAAGAATTCAACAACATCAAAGATCCCACATCAAAAGCCTCCAAGAAAAATATGAATTGGTCACAGGCCATGGAAGAGCTGAAAAGGGATTTTGAAAATGAAGCAAGAGAAGTAGAGGCAAAATTGAGAAGAGAAATTAGAGTGATGCAAGAAAATCATTTAAAATGAGTCAACAGTTTGCTAAAGGAGACACAAAAAAATACTGAAGAAAATAACACCTTAACAAATAAACTAAATCAAATGGCAAAAGAGGTCCAAAAAGCCAATCACAAGAAGAATGCCTTGAAAAGCAGAATTGGCCACTAGGAAAAGGAGGTCCAAAAGCTCACTGAAGAAAATAATTCTTTAAAAATTAGAATGCAGCAAATGGAAGCTAATGACTTTATGAGAAATCAAGAAATCTTACAACAGAACTAAAAAAATTAAAATAGAAGACAATATGAAATATCTCATTGGAAAAACCACTGACCTGGAAAGTAGATCCGAGAGAAATAATTTTAAAACTATTGCACTGCCTGAAAGCCATGATCAAAAAAGAGCTTAGGCATCATCTTTCAAGAAATTATCAATGAAAACTGTCCTGATATTCTAGAACCAGAGGGTAAAAGAGAAATGGAAAGAATCCACAAATCATCTCTTGAAAAAGATCCCAAAGGGAAAACACCTAGGAATATTGTAGCCAAATTCCAGCTTCCCAGTCGAGGAAAAAAATATTGCAAGCAGCCAGAAAGAAACAATTCCAGTATTGTGGAAACAAAACCAAGATAATACAAGATCTAGCAACTTCTACATTAAGGGGTCAAAGGGTGTAACAACAATTTAGCTTGTAGCTACTTCAGCTGTGTAAGACCAATAACACCAGCACACAGGAGGGCTGCTACCATGGGTTCTTTGACCTGCTTTTCTAAGGAAAGCAACTTTAAGGGGTTTACAATCTCAATTTAATTAAACATACATATATCATTCACTTAGTTTAGGGAAAAAAAGTCAGCACCCTGAACTTCAGAGCAAATACAAACAGAAACTACAAGCAGAAATTATATAAACAGAGCAAATAACATATATCAACAGACAGGCTTCTAGCTGTCTGAGCAAAGCTATACATACAGAGTTACCAGAGAGAGAAGTGCCAACATCTGGGTTTTTCAAACCTGGGGTCTTCTTAATGGCTTCCCAGAGTCTCCACACCAACACTCATCCAATGAGTGAGCCCCCAACAAAATGCTGACTTCAGAGTATATATATCTCCTTCTTCAGGGTCAGAGTGCCTCACACCTCTCAAATTCATCACACCTCTCCAGGGTTTCACACCTCTTGAGGGTTTTACACTTCATGACCTAATTGGCAAAAAGGTGTGGGCCTTCCTACAAACAAAGGCAAGACTGACTCAAAGGCACTTGATTGCCCCAGTGCTGAGAATCAGTCCAAAACAAAAGATAACAAAAAGTCCCACTTTCTTTGCCATTACAAAGGGCTTGGAATATATTCTAGAGGTGAAAGGAACTAGGATTAAGACCAAGAATCACCTAAACTGAGCAAAACTGAGTAATATCCTTCAGGAAGAAAAATGGATATTCAATGAAATAGAGGACTTTCATGTATCCTTGATGAAAAGACCAGAGCTGAAGAGAAAATTTGACTTTCAGACACAAGAATCAAGAGAAGCATGAAAAGGTAAAGAGGAAAGAGAAATCATAAGGGACTTACAAAAGTTGAACTGTTTACATGCCTACATGAAAAGATGATATTTGTAACTCATGAGACATTTCTCATTATTGGGGTAGTTGAAGTGAATACGCACACATACACACATGTATATGTACATGCACATGCATATGTGTGTATATGTATACATATATAAATACATATGTAGATATAGGTGCATATACACATACACATAAATACAAATAGAGATAGAGATAGATATTCACAGAGGGCACAGGGTGATTTGAATATGAGGGGTTGATATCTAAAAATAAAATTAAGGGGTGAGAGAGGAATACATTGGGAGAAATAGAATGGGGGTAAATTATTTCACATAAAAGAGGCAAGAAAAAGCTGTTAACAATGAAGGGGAAGAGGTGGGAAGTGAAAGGGAATGAGTCAACATTGCTATCACTGGATTTGGCTTAAGGAGGGAATAACATACACATTTATTTAATTGGGTATCTTACCCTATAGGAAGGTAGGGGAGAAGGGGATAATGATGATAGAAGAGAGGGAAGGTTGGGGGAGGGGATAGTCAGAAGAAAACACTTTTTAAAAAGAGATAGGGTCAGGAAAAAATAGAATAAATGGGGAGCAGGATAGGATGGAGGGAAACATAGTCTTTCGCAATATGACTATTATGGAAATGTTTTACATAACTACACATATATAATGTATATTGAATTGCTTCTTTTCTCAATGAAGGTGGGTGGGGAGGGAAGAAGTGAGAGAATCTGAAACTCAAAATTTTAAAAACAAATGTTAAAATTGTTTTTACATGCAACTAAGAAATAAGATATAGAGGCAACAGGGAATAGAAATCTATCTTGCCCTACAAGAAAGTAAAGAGAAAGGGGATGGGTGAGGTGATAGAAAGGAGAATAGATTGGGGAAAAGAATAATCAGAATGCATGCTATCTTGGGGTGGAGGTAGGGGAGAGAAGGGGAGAAAATTTGTAACTCAAAATCTTGTGGAAATGAATGTTAAAAACTAAAATTAATTAATTAATTAATAAAAAAAAGAAAGAAATGTTGAGCAGATGCTCTCAGAAAAACCTGGAGAGACTTATATGAGCCAATACAAAGTGAAATGTACTGTGTACAAAGTAATAGCATTTCACATGTGAATTATTTAGCTATTCTCAGCAACACAATGGTCCAAAACAATTCTGATGGACTTAGAATGAAAAAATGCTATCTTCTCTCAAAGAAAGAGCTGGTGGTGTTTGAACACAGATGGAAGTATGCTTTTTTTACTTTATTTTTCTTGTAGCATTTTTTTTTGGTCTATGTTTTCTTTTACAATATGACTAATGTATAAATATTTTGCATGACTGAATATATATAATCTATATCAAATTGCTTGCCTTCTCAGTAAGGATAGGTGGGGAGGGAGGGAGAGAACTTGGAACTCAAGGTTTTAGAAACAAATATTAAAAATTGTTTTTACATGTATCTAGGGAAAAATAAAATATTAAGTATAAGAAATGACACCCAGCAAAAACAAACAAAAAACCAGAGGGTAGAAAGAAATATGTGATTTGCATGGGTCTAGTCAAGGTAGCAGTGAAGGGGAAGGTGACTCAAGTTGCCTCTGGAAGAGAACTTGGATGGGGTAGATGATGAGGTAGAGAGAAGGATTGAAAAGGGAGAGGAGAGAGGCCTTATTTTAGTTGTGGGAGAAGGTTCCACTGATGAAGGTTCCAGTGGGTAAGGAATAACGGTCTGTAAAAAGAGATAGAAAGCACCTTGCCGGTGATCTGCAGGATTTGTTACTTAAAAAGACCGCTCACCTTATCTGGAGAAGGAAGGCATTGGATATCCTGGGGGCAACTAGAACTTGGAAGAATGAGAAGACATGGACATAGGGAGAAGATTTTGATGCAAATGACGAAAAGAAGGTAACCATGGGGAGGGTATAGATTATTGGTGGACTGAATAATCATGGACATAGTGAAGGGTGGGAATCTTAAAATGGGGCAGTATCTTTTCTGTCATCTTCAGGAATTGGCATTGTTCTGCAAATGAGGTGCAATAGAAAAGGAGAATCCCTATAACAAATTCTATAAGGCAGTGGTAGAAACTATCAAGAGAGGAAATCCCAAAAATGTATACCTTGGAAAGAACAGAGAATTTACTTGCCTGAGAGGGGAAAACAGAAGCAAATTAAATACTCAGATAAAAACTGGAAAGAAAAAGGAGTTAATAAGCAAAATCCAAAAGGGAAAGGGATAACTATCAGGAGGAAGAGATTAGGGGTGAGGGGAAAAGAGCCATTAGAAAAAAGGTCACCTTAAAAAATAAGTTAAAGCAACTGAAGGAACACTGTATTTATAGCTGAAGAGGAGAAAATCAGAACTGAAAATTATTAGAAACAAATGGAGGAAAATATAAATATAACTATTATAACATTAAATGTGAATGGATTACACAATAAAATGTAACATTGGATAAAAAACAAAATGCTACAATCTTTTTTATTAATTAATTTATTTTTAGTTTTCAACATTCACATCCACAAGATTTTGAGTTCCAACTTTTCTCCCCATTTCTCTGTAACAACAATGATACTTGCTGCTACTGTGGCTGTATAAGGTCAATAACGCCAGCACATGTGAGGGCTGCTAGCACAGATTCTTTGATCTGCTTTTCTAAGGAAAGCAACTTTAAGAGGTGTACAACCTCACTTTAATTAAACATACATATACCATTCATTTAGTTCAGGGGGAAAAGTCAGTACTCTGAACTTCAGAGATAACACAAACGGAAATTACAAGCAGAAATTTTATAAACAGAGCAAAATAACACAAATCAGCAGACAGGCTTCCAGCTCTTCTAGCTGTCTGTCTAAGACATTACATACATAGTTACCAGAGAAAGAAGCACAAACATCTGGGTTTTCAAAGCTGGGGGCTCCCTAATGGCTACCCAGAGTCTCCTCTGGCAAAATCATAGGAACAGTCTTCCAACAAGGGAGCCCCAAGCAATACGCTAACCTCAGAGTATATATACCCCTCTCACCTCTCTAGGGTTTCACACCTCTTGTGATCTAACTAATAAAAGGATGTGGGCCTTCTTAAAAACAAAGGCAAGACTCATTCAAAGGCACTTGATTGCCTTAGTGCTGAGAAGCACTCCAAAGAAAAAAACAGCAAAAATGCTTGCCCTTACGCTCTCCCCTCCCCCACCCCAAGACTGCAGGCATGCGTTCTGATTATCCTCTCTCCCAATCTGCCCTCCCTTCTATCATCATCACCCTTTCTCTTACCCTCTTCCCTTCTATTTTCCTGTAGGTCAAGACAGATTTCTTTTTTTTTAAATTTAAACTCATTTTATTTTTAATTAAATTAGATCCCACTCTTAACCAAAATCTTTATTTATACAAAGTTTGCAAAATAACTCCTACCACCATCCTTGCTAGTTCTGCTCAGTTTTTATGTGTGTATGCGAGCATATACATAATATGTGTATGAGTGTGTGCAAGTGTGCACATGCAGATCCTTAAAACAAAGAAACACTTTTGCTTCACTTCTAAGAGCTTCATGTGTTCACTTTGATGCTGTAAGTAAAATCTGACTTCATGTTGATGGGTAGCACCAAATGGAAGGTAAATTCCACCGATTCAAAGCCCATCCTAATGCATCAGTTCAAAGTCTTCTTGGCAACCACCACGAAGCAATTCCTCAGGGCCTCAAACTGCTTGGCACAAACGTTCCTCTTCAGGTCCCGGCCGGGGGCCGTGGCGGCCTAGACACACTTCCCATATGCCACTGCCTCGACCCCACAGGTCGCCAGCCTCTCCGGAAAGCTCTGTATCAGACTTCAAACTCGGCTCCACACGGCTCTGGTCCCAGACATGAGAAGCTCGTCCTCTCCCACCAAGGCGCAGCACCAAGACAGATTTTTATACCCTATTGCCTGTATATCTTATTTCCCGGTTTCATGTAAAAACAATTTTTTACATTTGTTTTTATAACTTTGAGTTTCACAGTCTCTCCCTTCCTCCCTCCCCACCCATCATTATTGTGAAGGCAAGCAATTCAATATAGATAATAGATGTGTAGTCATGTGATACACTTCCATAACAGTCATGTTGTGAAAGACTAATGATACAATCTTTTGCTTGCAGAAAAACATAAGATATCATAAGATAAAAATGAAGGAATGGGGATAAAATTTACTACGCGTCTTCAATGACTGACTAAGCTCTAAGCATTCCACAGCATCTGCTTCAGCCACCTTCATTTCTATGGTTCCTTTCACCATACTTTAGTTTCTTTGTTTCTCATCCACCTGTTTCACTGGAGGAAGTCTTCACATCGTTAGAGTAGACAGCCTCTTAACTCACAAATACATTTGTGGCCCGTCACTTATGCTTAATCTGGTTTAGCCCAGCTGCGAAGATGGTTTACCAGGGTATGATCATCATGCATGCTCTAGCTTCTCGGAGCCACAGATGAGAGTTGACTGCCAGGTAGACACTAAAGGTGGTTGAACAGCACTGAAAAGGATTCAGCAAGCCCTCACATTGGAGGTGTAATCATCTCTAAACATTCCATACACTGCAGTGCTTGGAATACACCCCCCAAAAACTCAGTGGAAGAAAAGATCCAATTACACCCAAATATTCATTAAAAACCTTTTTTGGTGGTGATAGAGAACTGCAAGCAAGTTAGCTCAACATCACCTGGGAAATGACTTAATAATTTGTGGTACATTCATTTTGTGAAATATCACTTCACCAAAATAAGCAACATGAAGAAATCAGAGAAACACTTGAGGATTTATGTGGACTGATGAAGAATGAAGTGAGAAGAACAAGAAAAACAATATATGCATTGATTACAATGATGTTAGTTTAAAGAATATTAAATCAAATCCATGTAATCCTAATTAGCACGCTTGATTCTAGAAATGAGTTCAAAAAATACTCCTTTAAATTTTGGTCTTGTTTCCTTAGTACCAGTATAATAGCTGGTACTTGGTAGGTGTTTAATAAATGTTTCTGATTATGTAAGATATAGACAATGTGTTAGTTGGCTTGCATATATTACTTCAAAATAATTTTTATTATGATTTGAGGCTCACTGTTAAAGTAACAGGTTGGAGATATTTGGAAATATACTGAGTGAAAGTTTAAATTATCAATACAACTATTTTGAGTCAATAAGAAAATGAAAAGTGAACATAAGAATGCTTCTGAAATAAATTTACACAAAACAGTTTTGGAAAAGAAAAATGTGATACTGGTTCCTTAAGGAAGTTAGAAATATGTTTATTATCAATCTTTTTTAATAAAATAGCTTAATAACAGCAACAAGAAAAACTTCCGAGGGAGTAGAAGGGTAGTATAATTTTTAAGTGAATATCTATTACAGGTACATATTCTGTCTAACTGAACATTCAGAATATTTTTGCAGATGGTGGTAGTGGTATTTGGGATGGGAAAGAGGTTAAGCTGATTAGAATAAATTCATGCAGAAAACATAATTTTGGCATTACCAAAACCTGCAGCAGAAATAGGTCCATTTTGAAGCCAAATATACTTCCAATCATTTTTCACCAGAATCTTGTCTTTATGTTGGCTTTAACTAATTTCCCCTTTTGTAATATACAGCCCTATGCGGTTAAGGGAGCATAATTCTAGAGCTTTAATGATTGCAGATGCAGCATCTTACATTGGTTTTGAATGATTTTATAAAGTCACTAAAATATCTATATCCATTGACCCAGAGATATCTCATTGCTAAGCATATGCCTTAGAAAGTGAAAGACATAAATATAATACCTATATTTATCAAAATTTTCACTGCAACTTTTTTGCATGTGATAGCAAAAATTTAGAAATAAAGTTAAGTATGCTTTGACTGGGAAATGGCTAAACAAATCATGGTACATGAATATAATGGAATATTATGTCCTAAGAAACAGCAAAGTTTAGAAATCAGATTATGATTATAATTGTTATAATGTCATAAGTAGAAAGGTAAAAACACTATATTCCAACTCTCTCATGATATATGTGACAACTAAATGAGTCCAGAGGAATTATATGACTTACCAAAGGTCACACAACTAATTAGCAGCAAATAATAATAATAATAACAAGAATAATAGTTGACCTTTAGGGGACAATTAAATGTCTTATATACATTATTTTATTTGAACTTCACAACTCATCATATTCTACTATCTTTCTTCATAATATTTTGCAAACAATCTTCTATTCTAAACAAGTAGTGCCCTTGATCACCATAGTTCTCTGGTTGGCATGTTGATGATGATGATGATGATGATGATGATGATGATGATGATGATGATGACGGTAGCATTTTTATAGCATTTTAAGATTTCCAAAGTGCTTCATAATTATTATCTCATTTTATTCTCTCAACAGCTCTGAGAGTTAGATGTTATTGTTTCTTCCATCTTGGGAAACTGAGCCCGTGAGAGGTTAAGTGACTTGCCTGGTATCTTATGGGTAGTAAGTGAACAGATTTGAACCCAGGTCTTTCTGACTTCAGGTCCATTGCTTTATCCACTGAATACCTAGATATTTCTAGATAAAATGCTTACTTGTTGAGTCAATTTTTACGGCTTTCCATACTCTTACAACAACTGGTTAAACTTCCTTAGGAAATAGTAGCCATCTGGTTAATTTTCTTCATTAATGATAATGAAGTCATGCCATTTGGCTTCAAAGATCCCAGAACCTAATGTGCCATTTCAAAAAATAGTGGTAATGTTATTTGTCCTTCATTCTAAAATGGGACCAATGACATCACAGGGTGATATCTTGACTTGTGCATGAATTCAACTTAAGTGAAGCAGAGCTGCACAAAGTCATCAACTTCATTCTCTTTCCCAGAGTCATAGAAATCCATTGGCAAGACAAACGTCAAGAAAGCTGGAGAAGGCCTGGGATGCAGTGGATGACTTTGGTACTTTCAATGTCTGAACAAGCTCTAAGTGCTCCACAATATCTGCTTCAGTTGCTTTCATGACTGTTGGAACAAATTATTCTCATCCTCCTATCCCACTGTGGGGCAAGTTGGGAAGAATAATTATACCAAACCAAGTGTATAAGGAGAAAAACTGAACTAGCACCTCAGTGGCACAGTTATTGGAGCACTAGACCTACAGTTAGAAGACCTGACTTCAGATAAGACTTGAAATACTTCTTTGCTAGCTTAATCATTTAAAGGTCTAGAGTTAGGAAGAATCATCTTCCTGAGTTCAAGCTTGGCCTGAGACATTTGCTAGCTGCATGACCCTGACCAAGTTCATTTAATCCTATTTGCCTCAGTTTCCTCATCTGTACAATAAGCTAGAGAAGAAAATGGCAAACCACTCCAGTATCTTTGCCAAGAAAAACCCAAATGGGGTCATAAAGAGTCAGACACCACTGAAAATGGTTGAACTACTCCAACATGACAATAAAGGACAGATTTTTTTGTGAGGATCAAGTTAAATAATAATTGTAAAATGCTTAGAACAATGCCTAGCACACAGTGGACACAATAAATATTTGTTTCCTTCCTTCTAACTGAGAGAGACAGATTTTTTTAATGGAAATAGGAAGAGGATAATAAATATTTAGGGGGAAAATCATGAATATTATTACTATGGAACAAAAGTGATTGTGAAAATATCACTAGCAACACATAGGTTATCTTTCTCTTTAAACAAAATGTTTATGAGAATAGCATTCATATGTTTTGAGGTATTTTATGACTATATTAAAAAGCAAGAATTCATAAGTTTAATTCTGAAGCAGATAATATATTTATATTCAATCGACTGAAATATTATAGAATACAAGACCGTGCTAAGTCCTATAGGAATCCATGGTTTGTAAGAGTCAAGGCTATGAAGGAGAGTATTTCACACCAAGGGAACAACTAGTGCAAAAAGCATATATGAATTTTTATGTGTGAGGAATACAAGGGAGTCCAACATGACTGAACTGCAGAATGTGCAAAGGGAAGTAGAATATAAGAACATTAAGGGAGCAAGAGGTCAGGTTGTGAGGGAGGAACTTAAAAGGCCAAATAATGGAGTTCTTACTTGATCCATGAGGTAAAGGGAGTCATTGGATTTTGATCAGGGAGATGATCTGATCAGACACATGCTTTAGGGACATCAGCTGAGCGACAAATTGGTAGCTGAGTGGGTAGATGGGAGTGGATAGACTGGGGGAAGGGAAGACAATTAGAAGTCTGTTGCAATAGTGCTGACCTAGGATGGTGTCTGTGTAAGTGAGGAAAAGGGGATATATGCAAGAGATGTTGTAGATAAAAAGATTACAATATTTGGCAACTGGTTGGATAGGAGGGCTGAATGAGACAGAGTAAACGAGGATGACACAAAGTTGTTTTTTTTTTCAATTGGGG
The DNA here is from genome assembly GCA_028646595.1 of Phalanger gymnotis. Taxonomy (NCBI): domain Eukaryota; kingdom Metazoa; phylum Chordata; class Mammalia; order Diprotodontia; family Phalangeridae; genus Phalanger; species Phalanger gymnotis. The sequence goes on from JAQQSZ010006340.1 coordinate 13,198, forward strand.
TGACTAGTAGTATTGTGGTACCTTCGACAAAATAATAAGGAAGTTCAGAAGTGGGATAAGAAAGTGAGTTCTGTTTTGGATGAATCCACAGAGCACCCCTCAGCTGGTGGACATGATGTGAGTGAAAATTCAACTCAATAGAGACTGAGGAGGAAGGAGGAAGTGGTGTAAGAGGTTTAAATAGAAAAGATAGATATTTGCACATCTGCAAAGATAAGTATGAGAGGGAATTATTTAAGGAGAAGTAGGATTACTTTGATGTCCTGAGGCCCTAGCTAAAATTACTTAGCACAAATTAAATAATGGACACAATTGTTATATGTTTGTATCCCCACTCCAGATTTGTTTGTGGGGAAGAGAAAATGAGGCATGGCTAATAATAAGAGAAGAAAGCAAGCTATCCAAGAATATAAGAGAATGTG